>APFE030211365.1:5379-83009 GCA_000404065.3 Pinus taeda
GTGGAACAGTTACCCCGACAACCTACTTAATGAATAGACTGGACCAAGTTCCTCCACTTTAACTGTCTCGAGTGAAGTGAACCCCCCAGAAAATCCAAGTGAGTCTAGCCGACGTCTGCTCCAGGTACAATGGGATCTTCCCACCACCGTCACCTTGGGTAGAATCCTAAGATTATGGCCACTAAGGTCACCAACAACAACAAATATACCTGGGGGAACAGTCTACACTCCGACAGCATGCAAGGGCAGAGTAACAAGCTCATTCCCCTTATCGGCTCCTTGACAATGGTCAATCCAAGGTTTACCGATAAGTGATCCCCTGGCTCCTCAACAATAATCTGAGGTTTACCGTTTCTAATACGTGCGTGTCTGGCGTCGTTCCCAACGAGGGAGGATTGATCCCCTCACTGGTTCGGACACGAGCTCGTGCTTCTCCTTTAAGAGGAGCTTTCCCAAAGTATAAATGTAACAGCTGGATTTATTCTATCACAAGATAAGCTACTTGTTTGGTTTAATAGTCTTGGAGAGTTAATTACTCACCTACTCCAAGACACTAGCCTGATCTATGTTTGGTGCTTCAGAGCCCTAGAAAATAAAAATTTCTAAGTTAATTTTACTTTAAGCGTTGATTTTAATGGTTGTTCTTTAAGACAAAGGTGATGGAGATGAAACTTGATGGTGTATAGACTCGACTCCAATTCGCTAAAAGATGCACCTAAGATGATTTACACTATTTTTCTTTTCAATGAATTTTCTAATTAAGAGAGTTGAGAGAATGCAATCTTTTGATAAAACAACTTTCTTAAAAGACAATCAAAGAAACAATTTCTTTATCTTTTCAAAGCGCACAAAACATGACCACTCATTACTTCACGAAAAATTCCTTTCTCTATCAAAACTTCAAATGCTACTCTAAAACAAACTTCACAAAGGAGATCTTTTTGTATTTTCCTATTTAATAAAGCATGTAAAATTAATCTAATCAAAGCAATTTCAAGATCTATGAAAATCTATGAAAAACTCACTCAAACAAAGCAAAGGAAATTAAGGAAATTTACCTAATCTTTCACTAACAAGTAAATCTAAGAAGCAAAAGCTTACTAGGATGATTCTGGGATGTTTTACTTGGCAAAAATCAGTCCAAGGACTAGTTTATGCAGAATCACAAACTAATCAAAACAAAAACTCAATCTCTTTTTGTTCTTTTTGAAAATGAAATTCACAACTTTAAATGAGCAAGCTATATTGAAATTTCGCAAAGAGAGCAACACAAAGGTAGGTCACTCACGTGGGTAGAATTTACGACTGGTCCAACTCCTAAGAAGACTGACAAAACCAGAGATATCTAAGGTTCCACAACTTCTAAATCCAAAGTCACTACAAGACCAATACAAAAATCAAAACCCTAAGGCTAAAATCTCAATGAATTTCACTAAAACTTTCGACACTAATGGAACAAGTGCAGGTGAATATTTTTGACAGTGAACCAGTGGATCTGGGTAGTAAAGACTAAGAAAAACAAAATCTAAAAGGAAAAAGTGATGAAAAAGGAAATTTTCTCAATTTTAACAGGGTACGCATGTAGCCTGTTTAACCAGGTGCGTGCATGCTCTGTGTACACAGATACAGTGCGTACAGGTACACACTGTGTCTAACTCAGAGGGTGCGTACTACTACAAAATGAAGAAAAACTAAGTTCTAACTCGACTCTAAGCTAACCCACCCAAAAACACAGTCAAGCAATCAAAAACAAAAGAAACAAGACTCTTTTCAGATAAAAGTAATACTCAAAGGAAAAATCAAGCACATCAATGGATTCCCCAGTGGAGTCACCAATTTGTCATGCAGAAAGAGTTATTTTTGCGGACAAACCTAACCTCCCTAGGAGTCTAAGACTCTCTAGTGACAAACAAGACAAACAAGAGCAATCCTTCTCTAAACATACATTACTCTATGAGAAACCAAGTGTTTTTCGATCTTACCTTAGGTCCAACGCTTTAGCAGTCCAGCCTTGCTGATCCAGATGAGCTCCTCCTTCACTTTAAGACCTGCATACACTAACAAAGCAAACGATACATAACACCTGAATATTTCATAAAACAAAGCATATTCATCACATAGACCAAGGAGTACATGAAATAATTCATTAACAACAAATCATTGAGAAGAATGGACTTATTTGTATTAAGGAAACAAAAAAGAACCATTACAACCTGAGCCTTGGTGTTGTGCAAGCTCCTCCCAGGGTCCAGCAAGAGTTTTCCTCTACTTTGACAAGCTCACCCACTTCAAATATGGAAACAAGAAAGGATGGTAATCTCTCCTCACAAGTTAACAATGGAAGTCCTAATTCCAATAGCATCTACCCTTTGGAATGTTCATCTTTCAACCTCCCCTCCTTTGGCCCAGGCCTGTATTTATAGTGTTATAGAGGAAGTTATTCAGTTCCAACATCAATGGGATACTCCCTCTTTTGGATGGGGTAGCTCCTCTCTTGATGGGATAAGTTCCTCTATCATAGGGATGCATGAACCATCTGGAGGCGCTCAATACACGTCAAACATTCTTCTAGAAAGCTCTAGAAGTGACCACATGTAACTTTTTTAAGATGAAACTCGCGCCTTTTGACCTTTACAGGAGTACGCACCCATCCCTTGACTTACAGAGCATAGAAGTACGCAGGTACAATGAGCTTGGGAAGTGTACACGCAGACAAGGTAGAGAGAACCTGCGTACCCAGAGATAAACATGATTTTTAATGACTTTCTCTCTTTTTTGAAGTTTGACATGGAGAGCAGAGGTATAAGGCTTGACAAGGAGGATAATATGACTATTGATGGAGCCATTTTAACTGCAGATAGTCATGGTGACAAATTTCAGTGTAACAGCCCGCAAACAATCTTAGATGTCGATCACAAATTCAAAATTTTGGGTTACAGTCAACTACGGGGGTTGAGCTTTTTAGTATCCCATGTGCTAGTTGAAGGGTCGCAGATCCTAGGATTTGATGGCCTCTGTTATCCAACGGATATCAAGCTATAAAGAGGTCGGACTTGAACTTTAAAGGCGGACCCGAACTTTTATAGACTAAGGTTTATGAACTTTATTGGTTCTGTGAGGGCGGTTAAACATCGCGCAAGTGGTCTATGCGATATCGTTGTTAACCGTCGGATCAAGTGTGCCCTGATTAAACGATGGAGGATTGATGTTCGGTTGTTGTTCAATTGCTGTTTAGTTGTTGTTCAGTTGTTGTTCAATTGTTGTTTGGTTGCTGTTCAATTGTTGTTCAGTTATTGTTCAATTGTTGTTCGGCTGTTGTTCAATTGTTATTCGGTTGATGTTCAATTGTTGTTCAATTGTTGTTCAGTTTTTGTTCAATTCTTGTTCAATTGACGGATTCGAAAGGAGCAGACCCTAGAGGTGTATGGACATGAATTTATTTTATTTGGAGTCCGGTTTTGTGCATCAAGGTGGGATCGACGTTCGTTGGTGGATTATGTGTAGAAACATTGTTTGGTGATTGGTCGGTTTTTTTTTTTTTTAATCCACCAATGTAAATGCTTCTGATTTGTATAGGTGGGCCATAATCCACAGGTTCACGGTTAGGTGATTATGAAAACCTGGGAAATTGCCTTTAGGCGGTTTTTCCTACGTCAAAGTGGTATCAGAGCAGGGAAAGGTTTCGTGCGAGTAGAAAGAAGATTTTGTGTGCGAAAGGAGGTACAATTATGTGAATATTGGTGAGTTTGTGATCTTTATGTTGTTATGCTATTTTGATGGAATTGATAAGTCTCGAGAAGACTTAATTTAATGTAATTATCTGCCATGTATGTGTGTTGAGAGATTTAGGTGATTTGTGAGAGGAAATCATGGATCGGTTGTTGTTCAATTGTTGTTCAGTTGTTGTTCAATCGCTGCTCAATTGCTTTCAATTTCTGTTCAGTGGTTGTTCAGTTGCTATTCAGTTGTTGTTTGGTTGTTGTTCAGTTGTTGTTCAATTGTTGTTTGGTTTTTGTTCAATTGTTATTCAATTGATGTTCCCTTGATTGTGGTTGAAGTCCTGTAGTAAATCCTAACCGTCGATCCCATAGTCAACACTTACATCGCAGTCAACTGCGGGGTTAAGTTGGTTGATAACCTACGTGCTAGTTGAAGGGCCGCAGTTTGTAGGATTTGATGGCTTTTGTCATCCAACGGATATCGGGTCGTAAATAGATCGAACTTTAACCTCAAGGGTGGGCCTGAACTTCTATAGATCGAGGGATTTTATTCCCTATCGGCTTCGTAAGGGCGATAACCGTCGCGTAAGTGATCCATCTGATATCGCTGTGGACCTTTAGATCAAGTGGATCTTGATCAATGGTTATAAAGCGTCGGGTTAGTTTATTGATCGGGAAAAAGTGCAACCATTGGATCAGAGAATCATGATCAACAACGGAGAGAGATCGCGATAAAGGAATTGGAAAAGGCAGACCCAAGAAGGTTATATGTGCAGTTTTATGTTATTTGAAGTTCGGTTGTGTTATCACATATCGCATACGAGAGGAGAGGAATGTGATGAAGACACATGTTGGTGCGATGAAGACACATGTTGGTACGATGCGAGATGGCGACAACTGTTGATCTGGTGGATGAAATAAATGGTGGAAAAGGGTCATCACATATCGCAAGTCGGGAGTTTTGAATACATATACTATTGAGTCCGATGAAACTCCACAATTGAGATATATGAGGAGTTGGCTTATAGAGTGGGATTTGGTTAATATGCGCAGTTAAGGAATTAACCACAATTATTATAAAGGAAGATGGGTTGAGATATAAGGTTCTTCAACAAAGGATTACCAAAGGGTTAGATTGGAGTTAGTTATTAACTTGTTTCACATGAGATTAGTTAAGGGGCCTTAAACCTTAATGTTATGAAGCTTTGACCAGGCAGGTCATTGAAATTCCTGGGATTGATAAGATTATGCATTTTATATGCATACTGTGGATACCGCAGGTTTTTCCAGCGTCAAAGTGGTATCAAATCTAGTTAAAGCTCTTTTTAATTAAAGTAGAATTGTGCAGAATACAAGTGTGATTGCAAAAGAAAGAGGAGATCAGGTTATTTGAATCTAATAAGTAGAAGACATGACAGAAGATGAGAGTAAGTGATATTCTTAAGAAGAGATTGCAGAAGCATAAAGAAAACACAATGATGTTTGTTTTCTTGAGGAAAGTGGAGGTTCACTCAAATGTGAAGAATGGATGGATACTACTTGTGAAGCCATGCAGGTATTGTTTTATTTAACTCTGGTTTGAGTTTTGTAGGTTAAGATAGAGTAAAGATTGATAGAAGTAGATAGACAAGGAAAGTTGTATGTGTTCTAAAAAACAAAGTGAATGAAAAGTGGTAGTGAACCTGAAGAATCCAACTGAAGGTTGGACATAGAGGATAAGAGTGTTCTTAGAAGGAAGCTAAGAAGCAAGCTTTTGAAAGCTTGGGAATGTTCTTTGGTTTGAATAACATTTATATGCGAAAAACAACAGTTAATGAAGCATTTCAACAAGAAGATCATAGCTTGAAGAGCAGTGACGAAGGAAGCTAGTAAAGGTTTCTGAGAGAGAGTGGTAGAACCTAGTATTTCATTTGTGTTTGAAATACAAGAGGAAAGTTGTGTTCTCAAAAGTACAAGTGAGTTGAAGTCTAGAGCATGGAGTGCTCATATGGTTCCAAAGGAGAGAACCAGAGAGATGCCAAAAGACTGAGCTCAGGGAGAGAAGCTTAGTGAGGTATCATGCAACAGGGAGGAATTGTTGTTGCAGAGACTTGTGCGGCTCATAGTGAGTGAAGAACTCATAGAGATGGAGAAGAAGATGACTACTGATAATCATTGTAGAGGTTCAGAGAAAAGCCACAAAGTGAAGAAAGAGAATGCCAAGGTAAATGGCAAGAGGATGAGTCAAGAGGAAATTGACAAAGAAATTGTTGAGATGAAAGAACGACTCAATGTATTAATGATGAAACTTGAGGAAAGCCAAAGACTAGGTTGGGTCTTGAAGAAAAAGCCAGTGAAGTGGCATAAGTTACAGAGAAGGCTACAATAGAGGCAAGTGAAGTGGTTGGTGGAAGAACTCAGAGAAGCTGAGTTGAGAATGGAAGTTTCCATTTGTGAAACAGAAAAGGGTGAAGTTCTAGGTGAAGATGAAGACTAGAGATCTGTGAAAGATCTTATGAATCATATGAAGGATTCAGAATAGCAAGGAGAGATGATCACTGAAGCATCAAGTGAGACCACAAGGTCTTATGTTTTTAAAACTGATAGCTTGTGTATGATTACAGGTATTGCAGGAAAAAAACAACCTTTTGAAGACGCCTTTAGAATAGATGAAGATCTAGAAGTAAAAGGTGACAAATAAAATTTCTTAGAAGAGAAAGAATTTGACTGGATACAGCAGGAAGAGTCTATGGATGAGTTACTCGATGAGAGAAGACAATCATTTAAAGTTTTCATAGAGATGGAAGACCAGGATCTTATTTTGATGAAGAATGAAGGAATATTGTCTATGAGAGGTAATCTAATGAATTTGATTAATGTTATTGATGAAGAACAAATGCAAGAGAATATTAATGCAAATGATGAGACAAGGATAACTCTAGAAGAAGGGTTACAGAGGGACAACAAGGCAAAATGTATTGAAGAATAAGGACATCTACTGAAAGATGTTAAGAAAGAAGAAGTCTATGCAAAAGATTTAGCAAAGGAAGAAAGGATATTTGATGGATTGTCAATAACAAAGGAAGGTATGGAAAATTGTGTGAATTTTTTCCAATTGAAATTATTGAGTTGTACGGAAAATTAGACTTTCAAAGAAGGGAGTTGGAAAAGCAGAGGATATATACTTAGGATAGATTGCTGAAAAAGAAAGACAAAGAAATTGTCATGAATGACTATCATAAGGAAAAGGAGATGGTAATGAAAGTTCAGCAAATTGTCATTACAGAAGGAGGAGCTCATTATTGTGAACCAGAGTGGAGAGATATCATTGAAACAGATGATACGAAGGAGAGTTTAAATCAACATATTGATGTGTTGACAAAGGAATTGAAGGAAAACTCAAAGTAGCATAATGAGATGTTGCCAGAGAAGGAAAAGGTAATGAGGCCTTATATTTTTAATTCTAATAATTGTTTTGCGATTATAGGATTTGTTGAAAATGAGACAGACATGTTTCAAATTGAGGAGTCAGTTTTAGAACTGAAGAAGACTAGAAGTTGCCAGGATAGATATGCTGATGAGGAAAAAGAAAAGCATAAACATACTATGCTTGAAGAAGTTAAATTGATTGTTAGAATCAGTTAAGAAAGTGAAGGACAATTACTGAGGGTTGTCAAGGAAGAAGAAGGAAAATATGTTGGAACTGATGAACAACATAGTGATATATTTAAGGGGAATCAAGTACAAAAGAAATTGGAGGATAAGTTATTTTTTGAAATTAATTTTACAGATATTGAACAAAGGTTGTTTGGACAACAACAAGAGGGCAAGGATGAAAGGGCGGTAGTAAGGATCCAACAACTTCAAAGAGAAGACAATAAACAACAGTTTGAAGATGAGTGGACAGAGTACAAAAACAATTGGCAAAGTAATTATCGGTCAAAGGGTAAATTGGACATAGAGATTGAAAGAATAATAAGATTGATGATGAAGGTTCCTCAGAATAAAATAATAGTAAGAAGACCAAGGAGCAGCAGAAAGAGAAAGACAACAACAGACTATGAAAGCATAGCTAGTGGAGAAAAACAACATAAAGTGTGGAAACCTGGAGAACAACAACAAACAACATCAACAACCAAAGGCAAATTACAAAACAAGTATGGGATCCAGGGAGACAAAGGACAAAAGCACATAATCAGGAGATCATGATTATTTTAACCTTGGGAGTCTGATGCAGGAGCATACAACTCAGAAATTTCATTATGTTTTAGTTGACTTAGGGGGTCTTGTGTTTTCAAGGAAGTTGGATTCCTATGTATGTAATTATTAATGTTTTAAGTGATTAGAATAGGAATTAATTAGATATTGTGAGGATATTTGTAAATGCTAGCGAATGTAGGAGAACATGGGTGATTAATGATGATGAAAGAGTTAGAAATCAATTGTAAGTCTTGGACTAGAAAGTGGTTTCATGATTCGAGGAGCTACAGAGGATTCTTAGGGATAAGTAGGAGCCAAAAGTGGACTTAGAGGATATTTAGGATTTAGTTCAACAGATTAAGGATCTAAACCAGAATTAGTTCAACAACACCTTTTGTATAAATGTAAGCCTAAAAGGCACAAAGAGTCAGTAGTTAGAGAAGGCAATCAATCAGATTGTAAGCCTACGGGCAGGAACAAATGCCACTAATATAGAAGATCAGACCGAGAAGGAATTCACTGTGTAAATATTTGTTTATTAATACAAACAACTCAATTTTGAGTTATGTGTGTGTATGGAGTAAGTTAATTGTAATCTGTGTGTGAATTAGGGATTCTGTATCGTATATATATGTAGGCAGAGTTCAGGTAGAATCAAAGGTGAAATACAAAGAAGAGTGACAGAGAGGTGTTGTGGCTTTGTACACATCGACAGTACAGGAGGAAGCCTTTAGTGTTACAGTGAAGATGGAGGAGCATAAAGGCACGAGTGGAGTTAAGTTAAGGAGAGAGTTGTGGCAGATCAACAAAGGACCAGAACCCTGAAGGAAGTCGAATCCACAAAAAGACATTGAAGAAACGACATAAACCCAAAGTAAAGAGCAACGGGGGTAAGAGAGAACAAATTCCCTTGATTGTGGTTGAAGTCCCGTAGTAAATCCTAACTGTCGATCCCACAGTCAACGCTTACGTCACAGTCAACTACAGGGTTAAGTTGGTTGATAACCCACGTGCTAGTTGAAGGGCTGTAGTCTGTAGGATTTGATGGCCTTCGTCATCCAACAGATATCGGGCCGTAAAGGGATCGAACTTTAACCTTAAGGGTGGACCCGAACTTCTATAAATCGAGGGCTTATATTCCCTATCGGCTCTGTAAGGGCGGTAACCATTGCGTAAGTGATCCACCCGATATCGTTGTGGACCATCGGATCAAGCAGATCTTGATCAATGGTTATAAAGTGTCGGGTTAGTTTATTGATCGGGAAAAAGTGTCGTTGTCGGATCAGAGAATTGTGATCAACAGTGGGGAAAGATCATGATAAAGAAATTGGAAAAGGCGGACCCGAGAAGGTTATAGGTGCATTTTATGTTATTTGAAGTCTGGTTGTGTTATCACATACCGCATGTGAGAGGAGAGGAATGCGATGAAGACACATGTTGGTACAATGTGAGATGGCGACAACCGTTGATCTGGTGGACGAAATCAATGGTGGAAAAGGATCATCACATATCGCAAGTTGGGAGTTCTGAATACGTATTCTATTGAGTTCGATGAAACTCCACGATTGAGATATATGAGGAGTTAGCTTATAGAGTGGGATTTGGTTAATATGCGCGGTTAAGGAATTAACCACAGTTATTATAAAGGAAGAAGGGTTGAGATATAAGGTTCTTCCACAAAGGATTACCAAAGGGTCAGATTGGAGTTAGTTATTAACTCGTTCCGCATGAGATTAATTAAGGGGCCTTAAACCTTAATGTTATGAAGGTTTGACCAGGCAAGTCATTGAAATTCCTGGGATTGATAAGATTATGCATTTTATATGCATACTGTGGGTATCGCAGGTTTTGCCTGCGTCACTTTCTTAATTAAATTCTTAATTAAAAGAATTGTCATACTGTTCTATAAATGCATATCCATATTACGTTTTTGCCGAAATACATATCCATATGGATATGAAATACATATCCATATCGGATTTGAGTATTAAGATGATAGCCAAGATGGCCATTTTTAGAATGATACAATGCCTTTTTCAGTTGGAGCTAAGGTAGATATGCTAGCCAGAGTGACTGTTCATCTTCTCATTCACTAACCAAGAAAACATGCATTTGATGAATTGTAGAATCTCTTTAACATGTCTTTTTTAAAATTCCAATTACTACTCTAGTGGAACGACCTCTTTTTTGAGTACAACGCATGCTTCCATCACTCATCATGGTTTATGCCTTCTTGAAGGTGTAGAAGTCCAACAACCCTACCAACTATAATAAACTAACCCATTGTTTATTTTACTTTTTGCTCGAGTCTTTGAACATAGTTGCAGGCTGGACAAGCAGAAGAGCTAACAATTAAAGTAAAGCAACAATAAATTGCTAAAGAAGAGCTAGACAGACAAAAGTTAAACAAGTTTTTGTTTGAGCTATCAATCACAATACTTTGATCATCTACCTATTACGCATTGATTATAGAAAGAGAAACATACCACAAAGAACAAAAATTTGTTTTGAACTCAAAAACAGAGTTGAACTTGAAAGTTTAAAACCAAAATAAAGCTGAAACAAATAGACATATAGAGCTATTAGGAAATGAAGTATTATTTTTAATAATGTATTTAAGACACTAGTAATTTATAAATCATTTCTTCAAAGTTTTCATTTAAAGTCAATGAAACTAACCTCAAGGGCATCTACAAATGTGGAAGTTGCAAAAGGTTGGTCAATATTTATTTTCTCTATGATGTGATTGCTTCTTCTCTAGGAAAAATAAAAGCCACAACAATGGAATAATCAACCATTACGGAGCATTGTGATGCCAGATTTGAGGTAATTGCAAAAAACTAGAGTGTAGAAGCAGTAGGTTGTAGCTCAATAGCAACATTAAAAATCAGAATAAGATTATAGGCAACATTTTTTTATTTTATTTATTATTATTATTATATTTTATATATTTATATTATTATTATTATTATTATTAATTATTATTTTTTAACAGACCATAACAGAAAACAGGTAAATGCAGATAACTAGTATTTACAGAGATCAAATTCAAACTGGTAATTTTCAAAACATATATGTAATGAAGAAGTTATAAATATTTTTGTAGTAATATCAGTGTAAAAAAAAGTAATTGTTTTTTATTTCCATAGTGTCAGTAAAAGCATTTCTATTGTTTTATCAAAGTTGGAACAAAAAAACTTGAAACTGTTCATTATCATGTTCATTTTCCTTTCAGCATTGGGCGGTTAAGTTATGTGATATCACAGAGTCTTGTTTTTTAACAATGGCCAAGCCTGCAATGAGAGAGAGAATACTAAATGCTTAATATGCTTGTATAAATAAAAAACTGAATAATTTTGTTATGTGACTAAAGGCTGAAAGTCAAAGAATGAAGTTGTTACCTAGGGAGAGAAGACAAACTTGCTAGTTGAGATTTTCTTTTGCTTGTTGCTGTGGTCGGTGTCTAAAATCTTATTGTCGCCATTTAGAGTGAAGATACCTTCAACTTGGAGATTGCGCAGCATATAAATTGTTGTTGTTTTCTTTTGCAAATATTCTTGGTAAGACATTTCGGCTAATGTTGGCAACAACTGTTTTAAAACTAGTTTGTTTCTAAGGCAACATTGTAATGTGTTGTTATTAGGAGTTCTTATAATGCAGTTGATACAATGCAGAAAGAGAAGCGGAGTATTTTGTTTGCATTTAGTGCAAAATGTTGACATGTCTTCTATCATTACATTTGATGAGATTGGGCAACTGTAAAGTGCACACACATGTTCAAATGGTGTGGAATGTGCATTTGCAACCATTAGTGTTCCTTGCACCTGCTAGAAAAGAAAACTAGTTAGCAAATGTATAATGGAAAAAAAGTAATTGTGTAATAAAAAATAAACAGACTATTGTATATGTACGTACCTGGTTTTGTTTGTCAATTAGTTTTCTGAGATCTTGTTCTATTTTAGTATTCAAATTTGTGATGAATGTGGCTTGTGTTGTACGAAATGTTTTTTCCTTGAGGTCTTTTCTTTTTGTTATGTTTTTGAAAAGCATAATTGGCATTTCTCCATTTTGCAATCTCTGTTCAATTTCATTGTAGATAGGCAACAAGTTTTCAAATAGTTGCAGCTGTGATATCAAGGACATAAAGAATAAATCATTTTATTGCATAAAGGAAATAAATAAAGATTCATAAAGCTTATGGGTGAATGGTGTAAGGCAGAGCATCTTACGGAGGCCATATCATCTTGAGAACTTCCGTCTTTAATTTGCAATGTATATTGCATGCCAACTTTTTGAGCTGTTGGGAGAAGTGCTACAACTGTTGTTATTGGGAATGTTTCTATGCTTTCTCCCAATTGTTTTATTGTTGCATTTGGAACAAATTTGTATTATGTATAGATTGGATTGATGTTTTCTATAGTGCTTGTGTTGTCTAATAACAAAATACGATCACAGTCACCACAGTCGTAATTTGTTTTTGGTAGAATCTGGAAAATTTTTAGTGCAATTCCTTTTCCTAGAAAGATCTTTTGGTTATGTTTTTCGATGAATTCATTTGGAACAACCAATGTCACTGTCATCAATCCCCGCTGATCAGTTAGATCTGCACGCAATATTTGACGAGTTTTTTATTCTTTGTCAAGAAATGTGTTGTACACAACCATTACATCACCATGGAATAGTTTTCGAGTTTTCCGAATGTTCAATTCTTTAATTGATATTGGAATTGTCGATGGTGCATTTGAACTGTGTACATATGAAGCAAATTAGAGTCAATTACAAAGAAACAATGTTGATGTGTATATTACAATGTGACAAATGGAAATAAGTGATGGGCATGGCTTGACTTGTCTTGTTGCTTCTTTTGTTAGTTGTTTTTCTTGCTCCAATGTTGTGTTGATTTGTTGTTCAAGGCTGCAAGGTATTTGTTTCATTGCAAATGATAATGATTGGAAAATGGAACTAGTGATATTGGAGACATGAAAAGGAATTCTATATATATATATATATTCGATGAATTGAGATTTTGAATAGTATATGTATATACTTGCCTTCTGCGTTTTTGGTCATTGGAGCTTTGATCCATTTTAGCTATATAAGAGAAAAGGAAATTGCAATAGTAGTTTCTTTGGATATGGATACAATTGATGCTTGAAAAAGAAGAGTAACGAATGGTTAAGTTTCAATGACAATAAAGGGGAAATAAAATAATATTAATTGTAGATATGGAAAGAGTTTGATGTGTTATGTGATTCAACTGCATGTACATGGTCCATTATGAGACATATTGTGTCATGATCTGACCAATATGTATCTAGCTTGTAAATCTTATAGTTGTTTGTTATGTTAGACCATACTTGATCAATGTGTGATGTGTGCACATAGCTATTTGTATCTAGTAGGAAATGGAGGTTGTGGCTATGCATATAGTCTTTTATTGTCTTTGTTCTAGTGTTATGTTCATGCATGTTAACATTGAAATCTCCTACGATAATTATAGGTTTACTAATAGATATATTGCAAAATGTTTTTTCAAGAATATCTACTATATTGGGCAATGTGGCATAGGGTGCTGCATAAACATTAACAATTGTAATTTGCATTCCATGTAGAATGATATTTGTCATTAATGATTCTACATTGTCTTCTTCGAATTGCATATGCTCAACAACTCTTATATTTTGTTTAAAACATGTGAGCAATTTGGTGGCCTAGGTGCAAGCGATATTGACAAACGTTCAAACCCTGAAATAATTTCTTCTAATTCTAGCCGAGTCTCTTCTTCTGCCTCCACCAGAGTATCAATCATCTATTTCTAGACTGACTGTTTATAAATTTATCTCTTTTTGGTCACTATCACCAGTCCTTTTCCATTAATCACCTAACCCTTGTTATCGAGAGAAATTTTCACAACAGAGGCCCTTTTCTCACTATCGGCATTGTAATTTCGAAGGAATCACGTAATACACTATCGGCAGGTTTAACCGTGTCTTAGTCTTTAAGAACCCCAACCATATAACTTAACCAATTTCGCTTTATAACTCGGTCCATAACCTTTTTAGGAATTACATAAAATCACATGGAAACAATGCGCTAACCCAAAAGGCCGGATTCCAAATGTTATATAACCGTGCTTATAATTGTCGTCGGCTCCGCTTCTGTACCGTGGATTTTATCCAAAATCCAATGGACAACATGCTTCCCGATTTTCGAACCAGCTCCACCACTATCAACTGTTGATCTTGTAGCTCTAGATCTAACGGTCTAAACAAATATCAAGCGGCTAAACTGCATACCCTAAACTTGCCCGATAAGCGGTTTAACTTGCTCCCTTTCCACTACGTGGCATGCACCATATGGAATCAGAGCCAAGGGCTTCAAAACCATTTACGGTCTTTTGTCCATTCGAAATCTGCCACGAGTTCTATTAAACTTGCGATGCGATAACGCCTCACAGACCCGATATATTATAAGCCCTTTCCTATAACATTTCGGATCTGAATGTGTCGCAACATCGGACTTCAGGGTTTCAAAGGACTAGTTCCTCTCCACTATAGTTCTGCGATGCGATAGCACCTTCGGACCCAATATGGGTATAAGCCAGGCTTTATAAAATTTCAAGTCCATATTTCCAATTCAGACTATGTTTTCCGTTGTTTTCTAGTGTAAACAAGAATTTAGCTTGTGGGACTAAAACAATGCATTTAAAGGAAATAGAGCACGCTGATTCGAAGGGAACACACACAAACAAGCTTCAATCAAAGTATTCGTTGGAAAACAAGGCCGAACCACTGTTATAAAGACTCAAAAGGAAAAAACAAAGCTAAATACACACATAAATACCAGTTTAACAAAAAAAGACAGTTCAGATGCACAAAAGGTTTTCGGAGATCACTACGTCTCCAGGATCAATCAATACACGAAGAAATACCCTTTTCCTTTGAGAAATATGCGATAAAAGCATGCGGTCCAAATCCCTTTACAATAACATACAAGTTACATATATACTGGTTTGTTTTACGACCAGATCCTAAAGCAGAGGCTTAAGTTTATTGTAACTATCAGTTTTGCGAGACATCCTCCTTGAGAACCTCCACTATGCTAACTAATCCTATCTGTTCAGCGAGGTATTCTCCTTGAGAACCTCCACTATGGATTAAATATTTAACCTTTATTACATCATGATTTATTCCTAAACTCTACCTCTATGCTAAACTAGAAAAACATGGAAATTGATGGCTAAAGGATCCCACTCCTTTGCTTGTAGATTTTTTTGGATTTTTGCAATAAGTTTGAAGATTTTCCTCCAAGTCTCATGCTTCTGCATCACAATCCATATTTATAATGGCTTGATATGTAATTAAATGTTTTGAACTTTTGTTGCAATATTTCTTGTTTCAAATGTGTTTCCTGTAAATATAGAATATCAACATCCATTAGATCATAGTCATTGATGACATCATTGATATAAGTTTGTAGGTTGTGAGTGTTTAGAGACAAAATTAATGTGCATAAATATCTATGCAAAGATTGAGAACTGTAATCTAGTTCCCATTTTGCAAATTGCCGTAGACGGTCCATTTCAGCTACTATTTTCTGCTTTACTTTGAAATTTCTTTCTTTAGTGGTTTTAATAGGAACAAGGATTGCATGTTTCTAACATGAGACAAGGCTGTATAGAGTAATCCATGAGTTCGTATTCCACTAGGATCAAATGCAAGGTTGTCTATAGTAAGGCCTCATGATCTATGGATTGTTTGAGCACATGCCAATTGAACATGAAATTGTTTTCGTATTTTGATATAACCTGTTTTTGCTTGCACTGTTATTGGTTTTGCTATTCGCAATATGGGGATCCATTCTTTGGGAATGCCTTGACTATAGAAGTGAGCCCATTTTTTTGCTTGGAAATGCCCTATGTTTGCATCGAAGAAGTTGATCCATATTATATCAATTTCATTTGTTTTTGTATAGGCTTTAATGATTCCATCTGCTCCATTGACAAGGCCATCTTGTGAATCGTAATTTCTAGCATATATCTCAAGTAACATGTTTAATTTTACAACTATCTGTGAAGGCAATGTCGCAGTATGTAAATGGGAAGGGAAATTGCCATGGTTTTCTTCTTCTTGATCGATTGCATTGATAAAAATCTCATCTCCAGGAACAATTGACAACATTTTATTGTTGTGCAAAGTGACATCTTTATTTTTATAAAAAAGATGGGGGAAAGTAGGGTCTATAGGTGCAGGTCTAACACAAATTTTGTTCAAATATTGAACATCATCTTCTGTTTGAGTGTTTGTTCACATTTTATTCAATATTGAGATGAATTGCTCATTTGTTTGATGCATTGTAATATGCAATTCAAAGCACTTTACATTTTCTTGCCAGAAGTCATATGGGACTGGTTGTTTGTTTAGAATAGGTAGTTCGAATATCAAGGAATCTTGTATAGGTTGTGCTTGATAGAGATCACCACAAAAAATGATATCAACATTTCCAAAATACTTTGTTTGGACGTGTTTAATGTTCCTCAATTGATAATCAATGCAAAACAAGAATCGACTTCCAAGTAGGGAAACCTCATCAATCAAAACTAGTCTCAATTCCTCGTAAAGTTTTCCGAGTGCGTCCAATGTTTCATTGCTAAGTGGTGTGGGGGCAGACTTGTTAAAAGGCATAAGAAGTGCAAAGTGGACTATTGTACCACCTGCATTATTTGTAGCTTTGCCTGTGTATGCTAGTATCAAACCCTTTGGTTTCAAAGCATCAATTGAATGATGTGCATTATAAAGTTGCATGAGCATTTGGAAGATCATTTTTGTTGTGAATGTTTTTCCAGTTCTAGCTCCTCCAGTCAAGAATAAATATAGTGCTTTGTACATGTCCATACACTTTTTCATTGCAATGTCTTTGGTAATTGCTTGTTGTTCTCTATTGAGCATTCTTCTTAATCTATGCTATTTTGCATTTGTGAGGAGAAATGGATGCTCCGATAACTGGAATCTGATATTTAGTTGTCTTTTTCTTTCATGGTTGTTATCTCAAAATCTGACCCTGGAAGGCTGCAGACCAAGAAGACCCCAAGTAACTATTTCAAACCTACTTTAGGCTGAGGCTTAGCCTCCCCAACCAGAGAGGGCTCTCTCAAAGGATTAATGTTTTTTGATTATGATTAATATGGCTAACTCTTGTGAAACAAATGTAAAAATATGAATGGTGGAAACACAATTAGAAACTATCCATTGGGCTTATGGAGTCAACATCATTTCAGTATAACAATGTTATCAACCTTACATAGAAGTCAAGGCATTCAACATTCAACACATTCAGAACATACCAAAAACATATAGGACCACACAGTCTATGAATGTATACAGGAAGTTAGAGCACTATGAGTGAATTCTAAGTGATTACACATTCATACCACTGCAAATATTGGGAAAAGAACAACACAAGACATTCTGAACATCGAATCCCTCCTGAGTCTTGAGAAGCAAAGTCAATCTTGTATTACTAAAATAGAGTCTTTACATAAAGCCAAATATCATAGCTTTTTTTAAATAAATTTCCAACCCTTAATACATTAGTTCTTCTCCCATATATAGAGTTCATGTAGATTCCTTCCTCTAGCATGAGGGGAATTCGAATTCCTCCTAATTGACACCTATTGACACTTCAAGCTAACTATTTAATACAAAGGACAGCTAACTAGGAGTCCTAGGGACCTTATACAACTAGGAGTGTAACTCCTTATTATGATTACAACAACCTTATCTAAACATTTAAAGCATTATTTGACACCTAACACTCCATGAAGTCGAATTTGATGGTGCTCATAACCTTCCAGCTGGCCCTTAATGACTCATCCTTTTGCTATTCCTAGAAACTAGGAGACTGTCTCTTGCTCTGTTTTGGCTGAAAAATAGGTCTTGGGACAGAGCTCATAACTTTTCATAAAAACTGTATTTGGAAAAACTGAAGGAGGATTTTTTGAAACAATCCATGCTGAAAAAAAACCTCTCTTTGTTTTTTGAAACACTACTCCAGCTGTCCATAATCGATCCTTGAAGAAGACGTGTAAAAAAGGAATTTTTGATTTTTGAAAAACTACACCTACAGCAGTTTCGTAGCGCAAGTTTGGTCTTTCATTTCTCCCAGATCATAATGGATTTGAAGAAATTGGAAGAGGTTTTTGTACTTTAGTATCTTATGAATAAAAACCTCTTTCACTTTTTAGAGACGAGTTTTCAACTGCTCAGAACCTCTTCTAGAAGTTGACTAGTAAAAACAAGAAGACAGTTTGACTGATAAGTTGACTGATAAAGTTTGAAGTTAAAAAATGTCTTTCATCTACTTGTTTTGCCTTGGATGAATTTTTATACTTTGTACATGATCCTTTTTAGAGATTCTCCTTCAAAAAGATTTGCCTTTGTCTTTCAACATTGGTCCATGAAAGCATAATGTGCAGCTACAGCAGTTTCGTAGCGCGCTACGAAACTGCTGTGTAATTTTAAAAACACAGCTTCAGGTCAAAAATTCAACTCTCTTGATCTTTCCTTTGCTTGAAATGGGCTTTCCATCTGCCATGAAGTTGTTCAGAACTGAAGACAAGACACCATTCTTTTAAGGTAAGCATCAAAAGGTAATTTGACAAAAATTAGGACTTAGCCTTACTTGTTATGTGATTTCTTTTAGCTAACTTGCTCCTGGTTATTCTTCTTTGTACCATTTCACCTGTGAATTGTTCTTGTATCTTTTCTTTAATCTGACCTTTCCCTTTTTTTTAGCCTGCTGGGGTGTGTCTTGAATTACTAATGGTCTTGTGGGCTCCTTTCTTTCTGTATACTCCTCCATGGAATTCCTGCAACGTGAATATTAAAGAAGCCTACACCGTCTCAATTTCGATCACTGCCTTGCTTGCAATGGATAAGGAAAGTTGTCTCGCTTGATCTTCAAAAAATTCAAATTGAACACCTGTCAATGTGCTCCTCATGCATGAATCCAAACCTAAATCATAACTGTGAATACTTGGCTTTTTTTGAAACTTGCAACCGAAGCGTATGAAGACACCTAATGATTCTAATGATGATATTGAATGGCTGCATGTGATAGGCATGGTTCAAGGATTGATACATGGTGATGAAAAAATAACGAATTTTGATGGAAAAGACAGTTAGACAAGATCTAGCACAAATCCCTGATTTCGTAGTGTAGCCAGTGTAAAATCTGGGTTTTGGCTGCGAAATCACCTAAAGTATGTTGCACTGCGAAAACACCTAAAGTATTTATGCGCTACGAAATCACCCAAAACTTGTAACACATAATAATCTTTGAACAAAGTTGACAGATGGAGATTGTGTGAGTTATGAGACCAGTGATGAATGAGAATGGATAGTTGACCTTTTGAGCATACCACTAAGACTCCTAAGATTTAGACTCTAAGGCAAACAAAAATTAAACCTAGATTAGCACCGAACCTTTACCATCAAACTAATGTAAACAATTTTAGAAATTGCTTCTTAAGTGATAACAATGGTGATGCAAATGTTGTAAATCTATTTCCAAGTCATGTTTTTCGCTAATTTTTTCAGTGGTTCTTTGCTTTTTCATTGTATCAGTGGCATCTATGGTGCTATTTTTGATGTCTTAAATGGCATTTTCTAAATCACCCCATAATGGGATGATATTATAAGTGAAATTGGACTCATTTGTTTTTATTGTGTTGTCATGTAATATATAAGCAACTTCCCATGATAGCAAGTTTTTTTTATCAATGTACTTTCACTTTTTTTTTAATGGCACATATAGCAGAATCTTTTCTCTACAACAGTTTTCATAGTCAATGTGTTTTTTGTATTTCATGAATCGTATGACTTTTGGTTTTTTTCTTTTCGAAATGGGTGTGCCATTTTTGTTGTACATTGAAGCAATTTCAACAAGGCATATACGTTTAATAACATTATGTCGATTGATATAATAATCAATAATGGAACTACACATGACATTTTCTGAGTTGTCATCTTCCTATTTTCGCAGGAATGATGGTTTGAGGATAAATGTACGTTCGTCCATTGGTGCTGTGTTTATTAATATGCATTCTCATGAATTATGATTCAATGGAAGAGAAAGTGTTATATGGACTGCTTGTTGAGCTAAGATCTATTGGAGATTAAGCAAAGCATTAACAAATGAGCATATCATTTCAATAGCATTCAACTTGCTCTTTTCATGTTCTCTTCTTATCCTTTTAAATGCATTCGTCATTGATTTGTCGACTTTTGTCATGTAAGAAGTGCAATATGATGTAGTTGCATATGCATTAAGGACAAATTGGGCATCAATATTTGCATTCCATAGCTTTGGCATATTCGTGGCAAAGCTATTATTCCAAGTGTGTGAGGGTTTTCGTTGCAATAAGATCATCGGTTGCTTCAATGTACTTTGTATTGCCAAGATGTAATCAGTTTCAGTTACATGCAATTCATCCAAAAACTCATCAAATGTGTTGTTGCTATTATATTCTTTCTTTTCCAATGTGTTATATATGAATTTTGCTTTTTCATTTAATGTCTCATCCACCAATGCATTTGGTTCAAGAACTTTTGTGCTTCTCATCGGTGGCATTGGGAAGTTGTATCTACAATGTGAGTTTTTCCTCTTTTTGCAACTTCTTGTATGGTGATGTTCATGTATTTTTGCAAGTTTTGGATCAAGGTGATCTATGTTACAAGTCAAGTAATTGTCAATGAAGTTTTCAATGTCAGAATTACTATTAACTCCATATATTGGTGCATTTTTTACACATAATAATCCATGTTCATGTTCGCTTCCTCTATTTTGAAAAATAGTAATCAACTATCTCTCCAAAGAATGTTCTTTCTTCAACTATCATTTTTTTAAGGCATTAATTCTATGCCTATAATAACGAGTACAAGTTACTAGATTCTTTCTTATGAGATAGTCTATGTTATAGTCTTCTATTGTTTCAATATGTTTTCTTTTTTTCCTCTTGCTATGTAATTTGGTCAATGTATTGACCAATGGATCCCATCGATGTTTAGCACTTGTAAATGTGACAAAGAACGTTGGAGGGCCTTGTTGATGTATCATGGCAGATATATTTTTCTTCATTTGTTGTAGGTAATCAAGAGAAATTCTTATGTGCTTAAAATCAATGTAACCAATGTCACTTTTAAAAATATTGTCCAAGTTTGGTTTATATTTAACGTCTTTTTCTAGTAACTGTCTTCCTTTTAATTTCCCTTTTCTGATTCTTATTGAAATGCATGCAAGGACTTTTTCAATTATTATTCACAACGTTTTGAAAAACGAATTTGTTGTGTGGTAAGAGAAATCACCACTATGGTGCATTAACTCACATTGTGCAATTTTTTGGTAGTAGAATCTTTCTACAATGTCACCATCACGTGGGTCTCCAAAATAGAGGAATGGAACGTTCATTTCTTCTACATATTTGTCTCTGAAAATTCCAAGGGAAAGTTGGCCTTCAGCTAGGGAAAGTTCGATGAGCTTGTCTTGTAAATCATGGATGCATTGGGATCCTATGTATCCGTGCACCAATGTTTTAGTTGGCATTTCATTTTCTGAATCGCTACTTGTTTGATCTTTGTCTTCAATGTCACTATTTTCAATTGGAGTGTTTGAGGTAGTTGATTTTAGGATGCTATCCCAATTTTTATTTATGTGTATGTTTTCAACTATATAAAGGTGTCGAGTACATAGTTCCTTCAATGATGTCATGACAATATGCAAACAAACATTTCTTGTTTGAAATGCATTTTTATATTCCAGTCGTCTTTTCAGTGCAACAACTATTGTTGTGTTTTCCATAGATTGTGGTAGTGCAGTTTGACCAATGTTTGTTTGGGTAGGAACACTGATGATCGATCCTGTTAAACCCATTTGTGATAATTTGTGGCCCCATTGTCTTATTTGTGCAAATGCAATTCTTAATGCTACAAGACGTTCTTCAATTTCTGAGAGTGTGGTTACAGTTGGCAATGGTTTGTTTCGCCTAATGTTCTCAGGTACACCAAATTGTGGCAATTTTCCATTTCGAATTGTTGTTTTGCAAACCTTGCAAATTACTTTGTTGGCCATATTTCTATGTCTTTTAGATAAATTTAGATATATTTGTTCGAAGTCTTTTCCAATCCTCTCCATATTCTTGTGACACTGCAATTGTTTACATATTGGACATTTTTGCTTAGGTGGGTCCTCTATGTTGGCTAGGTAAATTGTTATAGGGTTTTTCTTGGATATGCAATTATTTTTATTTTATGATTTTTGTTTGTACAAATTTTTATTATTTTTTGTTTGTAACCGTGATAGTTGTTTTAGTATACATACATTGACCCTATTATTTCTATCTTTTGTCATTGGCGTAATATCATATTGCAATGTATCTTCATGCACATCTGCATTTTTTGACACAGGTCCACGTTGCGTGTGCAATGCCGTTGTTTCTATTGGAAGAATTTGACAATGTACATTGCTTCTGTTGTTATGTCCGTCTATTGACAAAGGTGCATAATGGTTGTGAAATGCATCTATTTCAAATGACACTATATTGTATGTTTGACTTGGGAAGTTGTTGCATTGGTAGTAATTGACAATGCTCCTAGTTACAGACGACCATTCATGTATGTTTACTTTGAATAGTATTACTGCCCATTGCAAACAAAACGCCCAACCTTCTATTCCACCTTTTTCAAATGCCATTGCCATATTGATAAGGTATGTTTGCCAATTTGCAACTTTTTTTTGAGATTTTATGACATATTTTGATAGATATTTTTGTAGACAATGCAATGTAGTGTTTGCATTACACATGATCAAATTGCAGAATGATTGCACAATATAAAGTCTTAAGGATTCTACATCAAAGTCAGGTGCAATCAAATGACAAAGTGCAAAGAACATGCTATCTCCACAAATGGATTTAGTGTTTGTTGCTTCATACAATCTATGGTCTTGCATTTTATGATACATTATTTCCCTATAGGTTTGTAGATTTTTGCAGGGAGGAGAAAGGTATTGATTTCATATTACAATTGATTGAGCTATTTTTTTGTACAACAATGGTTCATAGTGCCCATTACAGGGGTTCTCATCATGGAACAATATATGCAATGGATTTGTCGTTTTGCTTGAATTGAATAGAAAATACCTTTTTTTATTATTAATGACCAAATTCCTAATGATAAATTCAACCATTTTGCTAGCCAATGTATGCAAAATGTCTCCCCATAGTCCTTGTTCATTCTCAATAGGACCATTTAAAGCAGGAAGATGCATTCTTCGTAAATATGTTTCGATGCCAAAAATTAAGTGTAGCGTGTTTTCTTGGTTGGCTTTCCTTTGTTTTATGTTAGGCTTACTGGTAAGTTGTAACTTGGGTTTTCTTAAAGCTCAACTTATTAGTGACTTGGAGAGTATTTTTTCTTTCTTTGCCTACCTCTGTTTTTTCTTTAAGTTAATTTGTGTGAGTATTTCTGTGTAAAATAATAGCAGGATACCCAGTTCCTATGACATATTTTACTTTTTACAATTTAAAGCCAGGTACAAAAAGATTTGTTTTCCAGCGAAAGAAGTACAAAGAAATAAGAATTGGCCTTCCCTATTATCATAATGTTTGGTGTAATGATTATTCTTGCTTACTGAAAGTTGCATGGATAGATGCAGATGCACATATAAACACAATAAATCTGATTAAGATTGCAAAGCCATTCTATTTCTACTAAATGGAAATTCTCCTTCATCAATAGTCCACAATAAAAAGCTGCATGCAACAAAACAATATAGACAGAGTTTGGAAGTATTTTTCTGGTTTGTAGGTGAGAAACTGAAAGGTCCAACAAAATTGGCTTTATTTTGATGCTACCATGGAATATGCAAACCTTTGTCATCATTTCCAAAATGTCCAACAACCGAACATTTGTGAACATAAGTGCTTCAAGATGTGCTTCTATAGTAAACCCACCAAGCAACTACGATATTACATAGCTTATCCAAGGGGTGAGAATAAAGCTAACCCAAAGCAAATTGGGAACATAAATTCCTAGTTCCAACACTCTTTGAAGAGCACATACAGGTTTGAACTCACACGCCCAACTACCTAGGTTCTAAATTGTGCCCCAAAAAATTGTGTAGACAAGGTTTCATTATAAAAGTGATTGAGAATAGCTAGAACTTAATGTAGAGCATAAAACATGTGGGGAAAAACATTTCTGTAAGGTAAAGACACACACATACTTCGACCTCTGCTCATTTGGATAACTGGATTTTGCAAAGTGAAGCTAGATTGGTTGAAAACACTGCTAGAATCCAAAGGCATATTTTTTGCTTCACAGATTTAAAAATAGAAATGAGGAAAAAATTGCTAGAATCCAAAGGCATATTCTTTGCTTCACAGATTTAAAAATTGAAATGAGAACCTCCACACATGATTTCCCTGAAATAATCACAATCCCACTCTATCTAAGAATGAGAATAAATTCTGATCATTGATGAGCATGTCAGAGACAAGTTCTATCAAAGTTTACCTTTCTGTTGACAACCCAACATTTGTGGACATAAGTGCTTCAAGATGTGCTTCTACAGTAATCCCACCAAGCAACTACGATATTACATAACTTATCTATGGGGTGAGGATATCTTTTCCTATATACATTTTTTTTTTAAAGATAGATTGTGGAGATATAGAGTCAAGTCATTCTTCTGCAATTCATCATCTACCTTCAAATACAAGTGTCCATTGGTTTCAAAACAAACTTAACAATTCTTGGAACTGATGAATATATAAATACGTTAGCAAGCCTCCCAAAACTTTGATCCCAAAGGATGAGACTGAGATAGAGGGACGGACGCCCATTGCCATTACGCATTAGTTTTCAAGGGGATGAGGCCAGGTGCATGACTTATGCAATGCTATTGAAATAGCTACCCCTCGAGAATCGAACCTGGCAACTATGCCGAAGAAAACCAGCAAATCATGTCTCAAAGCACAGGTTCAACATAATTGAAAATTAAAATATATTAATGTTGACAAATGCCCAATATATGTTAACAGAATTGGAGGAGACAGGCTAGTAATAATAGCGACAGAAACTCCTAAAAGGGGCATTCTCTTTAACAAATGAAAAGTAAAGAAAGAGGTTTGAAAGAATACCTAACTGAGAAAATAGTGCCAAGAAGATATAATGGAAAAAAAAGGATTAAAAAGAGAAATTGACGGTATTTACAATGTCAAGGAAAAAAATCTAATTCTGATTTGAATCTGTTGCAATAAATTTCAAGAGAAGCTAGGTACATACCTAATTCCAATTTGAATCTATTGCAACTATTTTCAGGAGAAGCTAGGTTACATACCGAGAGAAAAAAACCACCGATACGCAGCAAGTGGAGAAACATTGAACAACAGGTTGCCTAAGACTCTGGATAGAACGAACAATGCAGCAAAACACATGGGCAAGAAACTCTTAATTCAATCTAATTTTAAATGTCTCATGCATAAATAATTTAAATGCCCAAGGACCAATTTCATTGTTGCACAAAGATTTTCATTGTTGCTTACGGTTCAACATTTCTAAAATTAACTGGAACATTTAATATACCAACATATTGTTTTTATGAAATTGCCTAAGGTGAGA
This sequence comes from Pinus taeda, assembly GCA_000404065.3. Taxonomy (NCBI): domain Eukaryota; kingdom Viridiplantae; phylum Streptophyta; class Pinopsida; order Pinales; family Pinaceae; genus Pinus; species Pinus taeda. Next base: position 30,956 of record APFE030211365.1, read on the forward strand.
AAAACCCTAATTGCAGATAACCAATGTGCATTTTACAACCCTAGTGTTTAATTACAAATAAGTAATGTGTGCATTCCACAACGCTGGTGGTGGGAGTGAGTTATCGGATAATATAACTGAACAACAAACACAACAACACAGAGGAAAGAAATTGTAAATAGGGGAAAGAAAGTTACAATCAACAAACTGAATAGAAGAAAACTAGAGAGGAAACAAGAAAACCAAAGAGAAAAACAAAGGCACAAATATTGTAGGAAGCCATACCTTCAATCAGTTGCGAAGATGCTACAAATGGTCTTTCAAGTTCCTGCTACCTCTATTTTCTGTTGATATCGGTCAATGTCAATTTAGTTACCTCCGCTACCTGCTACAAGAGTTCTAATTCTTTACTGATCTACCTCTGTTCTTCTAGCAATTTCTTTCCATTAAGAAGGGTATAAATTTTGATATGCATTTAATCACAGATTATCCAGAAGGACAGGTTGTAGCTGAAATCCATCTCGATGCTGGAACTTGATTCGCAATAAAGATAATCTAAAATGGGCGATCTGTATTGCAGGCATCACCATAAGACTATCCAATGGGCTACCATCGAGGAGCATGAGTGAATTGATTACCTCGAAAATGCTAACATCGTGATTGAGAATAGAGCTGCCGAAAAGCATGTAATTAGCGAATTCATTACCTCCAAACGTTGAAATCCATCTCAACGCTGGGTTCGAATGACGACAATGAAAATTAAGTGCCTCCACATTGTAGATTCAATAAATATAATTTTTATATTTTATATAAAACAATTAATTGTACTTAAGTTTATAATAAGAAGTAATAAAGTCTATTGTATATAAAGTCTGTATATTTAAATAGGTAGTTATTGAAAACTATATTTATTTATTTGTAAATAGTTATAAAAAATATTTACAATAACATGTCATGTCACTTATCATTTTGTACATGGTCTAAATGAGGTGTCATTATTTAATGAGGAATTTGAAGTAATGATTGCTAAATAAGAGTCCCTCTCTTTTGCACCAATAAGAAATTAGATAAATTTAATTTAATAAAAAATAAAATATTTATAAGTTCTAATGTTCACTTTATATGTTTTTCAAATTTTTTTGGTCAACATGGATTTAATTGAAGGGTCAACGTATTAAATACACGTTATACCCTAGCCGGTGGCAAGGATAATAAATATAATTTTATATTTTATATAAAACAATTAATTGTACTTAAGTTTATAATAAAAAGTAATAAAGCCTAGCAGTAGTCTATAACGCGACTTTTTGAAAGCCTTTCCGGCGGATTTTTCCGGTCAAAATCCGGCAGCAATTCATTGGAATCCTAAGTTTGATAGCTAGTTTCTGCACAATCAATGGCTCCCAGGGTTTTTTTCAGGGGCGCTGAATCCAAATATGCAGTTTAAAAAACCATTTTAACTGCTAAAAATCAAGATTTAACCTCATTTCTTCCACCGGATTCCGTCACCGGAATCTCCAAAAAGTCGCATTATAGACAACTCCATAAAGCCTATTGTATATAAAGTCTATGTATATTTAAATAGGTAGTTATTGAAGGATATATTTATTTATTTGTAAATAGTTATAAAAAATATTTACAATAACATGTCATGTCACTTATCATTTTGTAAATGATCTAAATGAGGCGTTATTATTTAATGACGAATTTGAAGTAATGGTTGCTAAATAAGAGTCCCTCTCTTTTGCACCAATCAGAAATTAGATAAATTTAATTTAATAATTGTAAAAAATAAAACATTTATAAGTTCTAATGTTCACTTTATATGTTTTTCAAAATTTTTTGGTCAACATGGATTTAATTGAAGGCTCAACGTATTTTTGAATACGTTATACTAGGGATAATAATGTATTTGAATTTTTAAAATATTTTTTATTTATTTTTATTTTTTTTAATAGTAATAAAATATTTATTATGGGTTTAGTTTTTTTTTGTTAAATTTAAATTTGGAAATTTTTGTAAGTATATTTTATTTTATTTTATTTTTACATTAAAAATTTAATAAATTTTAATATTAAATTTTAGTGTTGTATATGTGTTTGAGTTAGTATAGTGGAATTTTCAGATTTTTACAGTAATACGGGTTTAATAGATTGTGTCTAATGTTTGTTTAACTTTAATGCGTTTATAGATTTGGTGTATGAGTGTTTTTGTTATGTGACTTTCATTATAATCTCCTTGGGTACTACATCAACTGGTGTCAAAGCAAGTAAATATGTTGTAGAAGATTTATGAATGGAGGACAATTTCAACAAAAGTGGAAGGTTGGGGAGAATTGTCGAAGACATTAGCAAACGACTCAAGGGGGATGATGTAAAAGTGGAGTGATAATAGACAACAATTTGTTGTGGCAATCCAAAACATAATTTCAAAGATGTCATAGAAAAGAAGAGGTCGTGGAATATCTATAAGACAAATGGAAGATGATGTCAATGCCCTTTAAGGAATGGTGAGGGCAATGATGGAAATAATAGGTGGTGTGGAAGCAACACAAATAAGAGGTAATTCCCAAATTATACACGATGATAGCGATGATGGAGCTGAAGTGGAGAGTGTAAGAAAAGAATTGAGGAACAAGTAATATTTGAAAAAGAATGATTGCAATGATTAGAGGTGCTATAGTTAAACCTACACTTGAAACTCTTAACTATTTTGGAAGTTTAAAGCATAAGGAATTAATAGATTGGATAGGAGAAATGGAAAAATATATTGAATTTGAACAAAGAAAAGACCATATGGTGATTAAGTTTGCATGTACAAAGTTGAACAATCATCCTTCCTTATGGTAAGATAAGTTGTAATTGGAAAGGGAGAATGAAAAAAGATAATTAAAACCAATAAAGTTATGGTAGCAAAGTTGAAAAGAAATTTTCTATCTATAGGTTATGCTTTGAATAAGTTAAAGAGATTACACAATATGAAACAAATGGAGATGATTGTGAAGGAGTGCACAAAGCATTTCTACAAACTTTTTATAAGGCTTGCACAAAACGAGGAGATTATGAAATCCATTATTAGGTATGTGAATGGTTTGTGTTTTTCCATTTGAGGAGAATTTGATGTGTTAAATTTTCCTTTGGTTGTAAAACTTTTTTAAACAACATTCAAAATTGAGGAGAAATTGCAATGAAAGTAATATACCATGAGGAGAGTTCAAGGATTATGAAGCAAGCTCCAACACTATGGACCAACCTACTAGAAGAAGGTTTAAGATGACAAAGGAAGAGAGTCAAGAAAAGGTAGGGGTTAATATAATAAATTCGAAGTATTTTGCTTTAGAGGTGGAGGACAAGGCCCTACGACACTTGGCTGCTATTAAATATTATAGCTTAGACATGTGTTCTAGCCTTGAGAGGTGTCATTGAGGCTAGGAACACAAAGGATTTAATTATCTCGAAGCCCACATATTTTTTTCATAAGTTTCACCTAAGAAAATATCTTAATTACATCCATTAGTGATTTTTTAAATATTTCCTATGTCTAAACATAGGGAAATTGGATAATTAATTGACATTAGTTGGGATACGATCGATTTACCTCTAGAAGCTTGTGGAAATTTTCTAAGATGATCTTAGCCCTTGATTGGATCAAGTGAACTTCTAATTGTGGTCATTCATTTATCAATGAGAGATTATAAAGGGAATTGATGGGAAGCTTTGGAGAAATATAGGGTGGGTAATTTTCAGTGGGACTCCAGGAGGGTTTCAACAATAATAATTGGGAGAAGAATTTCCAGAGGTTTTTTCTGTTAGTTATTTTTTGCAGGCGATCAAGTTTATCTAGTGAGGTTGTGATCTTTAGGAGGAGGTCAAATTGCTCAATAAATTCACAGGAGTAGATGCTGAGATTATTTTTGGGAAGTAGTGTGAGTCTTCCAAAGGTTAGTGAGAGTTTTCTAGAGGAGGTGACAATTGCCAAGAGTGAAAATTATTTTTTACAGGAGGCAAATTGATTTTCTAGAGGACAATGCGATTTTTGTAGGAGACGAAGCTAATTGCCGATAGACTAGTGTGTGTTGTCAGGTTGCCAGTGCGACTTGTTAGAGGCAGTGTGAACTGCCGAAGATGAAGCCATGGGTTTTCTTCAGGTTGATTTGATTAGTAGAAGTGAAGATAGAATATTTCGAAATCTTTGACAGTGTCAGGAAAGTTGTTATTTCTCAATAATAGTTTTTTGTTGAAGACAATAATATAAACCCTTACATTTGAAAAATGGTTTTCTCTACATTGGGGTTTTTCTAGGGATGTTTGTCCAAAAATACTAGTGTAAATTGTGTGATCAGTTTCTTATGCATTTTGTTGTAATTTTATTTTTGTGAATGATGTCGTTCATTTTATTAGTCATTACTTCCAACAAAAGAATTAATTTGCCGTGAACAAGTAATAGGAAATAATTAACTAAGTTAATAGCACCTTCTAGGTAGCCAAAAATTTCACATGGTATCGGAGCACTGAAGCACTAAGGTTATTATTTATTTGAGTGTGAGGGTTTCGAAGGAGAAATCAAAGGTTTTCACACAGACAAATTTCTTCAGACTTATCAGAGTTTGTTGTTCGAGGGTTTCAAAAATGGCATCTGCGGGATTGAGGCACCAGGACAAACTTGATGGTGGATTGAAATTTGGTATTTGGAAATCCAAAATTTTATTATTGCTAGAGGAGCATGGACCGAAGGAGTATGCTACAACAATTGTTGATGTACCAACATATTCAGTGCAATTACTGACCTAACATAAGGAGCATGCCAAGGCTAGGCATATTTTAAAGATCACATCATTCCTGATATTGTAGAATTTGATACTTGCAAGAAGATGTAGAATTCCATCCTGAAGTTGTTCCAGAATGCTACTATAAATAAGAAAGTATTCCTTAGCGAAAATCTAATAAACACTAGATAGAATAAAGGAGAAGGTGTTGTTAGTTATCTCACTAGCTCTTAGACTTGTCAAGGTTGAGTTAGTAGATGTTAGAGAAAATATATATAATGATGAGCTCGAGAGAACTACACTGAATGCGTTTTCAAAGCATTGGGACATGTTTGTCCAATTTTTTAATGGACAACAAGACCTGCCCGACTAGGATTGTTTGTGGAGTGATTTTACTCAGGAAGAGCTTAGGTTGAGCCTTGTTAGTGAGAGAAGTAGTAAAAGTCAGAAGTGTGAGGATGAAAAAAATGTTGCTCTTGCAGGAAAGGACAACACCAAGAAAGGCTCAAGCAAAGGGCATAACTCCAAGAGAGCTAAGAAAAAGAAAGACAGGGGTAAAATCAAGTGTTTTGGATGTGGTCAAGATGGACACTATGTTAGTCAATGTTTGAACAAAAAGAAGGGTGATAAGAAAAAGAAGCAATAGACAACAACTTTAGCGAATATTGATGAACTATCTTCAAGACTTGAAGACGAGTTTTCTCTTATAGCTTTCCTATCTAACTCAACCACCACAAGAGTCTAGTATATTGACAATGGGATGTCATGTCACATGATAGGGGTTAGAGAGTATTTATCCAACTACAAAGTAAAGTAGATAGGCTTCTAGATTCAAATGGGAAAAACGTCTGAGTGTACTCCAATTAGGAGAGGGACAATCACATTTCAAAGGGAGCCAGGAAAAAATATCCATGTTACAGATGTGTTGCACGTGCCAGGTTTGGGAATGAACTTGATTCCAATTTCTACTCTTTAGGATAAGGGATATGATGTATACTTTCGAGGACAAAAGGTGTATTTGAAACACCAGGATTGGAATTTAGTAAAGGAGATTGGGGTGAGAAGCAACAAGTTGTACAAGTTGCAATTAGATGCTCCAAAGGCACAAGTTAATAACATCAATTGTAGAGATATGGGATGTCTATGGCATAGGCAAATGGGTCATATCCATCATGGAGAACTTAAATTACTCATAGAGACCATGACAAGTATTCTAAAAGTTAGCACAAAACATGATGATGTGTGCAAAGGGTGCATACTTATGAAGTTCACAAAGGAAACATTTCCAAGGAGTGACAATAGAGTCAAGGGTGTATTAGATTTGATACATTCTGATTTTTTTAGTCCATTTTCCACTAAGTCTCTTAGGGGTTATGAGTATTTCGTGGCCATTATTGATGACTTCTCCAGGAAGACTTGGATTTACTTCTTGAAGACATGATATGAAGTTTTTAGTCGCTTCAAGAGTTTAAGGCTCTTATGGAGAACCCAACATACAAGAAGATTAAGGTTCTTTGGATAGATAATGGGGTTGAGTACATCAAAAAATCCTTCAAGGATTTCTGCGTGAATGAGGGAATCAAGAGAGAATGGAAAACTACGTACAACCCATGACAGAATGGGGTCATAGAAAGAAATAATAGAATGATAGTTGGAGAAATGAGTGCCATGCTATATGATAAGGACATGCCTAGATATCTTTGATTAAAAGCATGTGGCACAACAATTTATATTCAAAAAAGGGTCCCACATAAGGTGTCAGGAAATATGACATTCGAGGAGGCATTTACAATGAAGAAGCCAAAAGTCAGACATTTCAGGATTCTTAGCAATATCACATATTATCACATTCTAGATGAGAAGCGTAACAAGCTAGATTCGACTGTAGAGAGGGGTACTTCATTGGTTACAAGGAGATATCTAAGGCATATAGTATATATATTCCAGGGAGTAGGAAGATCATCGTGAGATGGGACGCAAATTTCAAGAGGAGAAACCCTTCAGGAGATCACGTGAATTTCCAACAATTGATCAGAGACAACAAGTAGAAGCTCCAAGGCTTGAACATGAATCTTGGGTGTAGGGCATGAGCATGAATATAGTGACTAGTACAGGCAAAAGTATAGTTGTTGAGGAGAGCTCATTGCATGTGGAGCACCAACATGATGGAGAGCTTGAAGCTCCACCCACTAAGTGGGAGAAGGAATCATGAGGTGCTTCAGACCTTGAGAGATGCACAGGAGTTTGTGAGAGCTCCTAGATCTAACACCAAGGATATGAGACAACCATATATATATTCAAGGTATAAGGCATTGATGAGTGAGCTTATTAACAGTGAGCCTTCCAGCTAGGAAGAGGTTGCACAACACTAGGTGCGGCAGGATGTGATGGTGGAGGAGTATAAATCCATCATGTTGAATGATGTTTGGGAGGTGGTGCCTGGACCGTTAGATAGGGCAGTGGTTGGATCTAAGATTAAGCATGCTACAAATGGCAACGTGGAGAATTATAAGGCAAGGTTCGTGGGAAAAGGGTTTGTCCCAGAAAGAGGGAATAAATTACGAGGAGACATTTGCTCCAATGGTCGGGTATATTCCCATTGAGGTCGTGATCTCACTTGTTGCACAGATTGGATGGAAGATCCTTCATATGAATGTTAAGATGATGTTCCTAAATGAATTTATTGAAGAGGAGGCGTACATTGAGCAACTATAGGGTTTTGATACCCATGGGAGGGAAACCCATGTATGTAGGTTGAAGAGAGCACTATACGCATTCAAGCAAGCTCTCATGGCAAGGTATGGTCGTATTGACAACTACTTGTAGCAAATGGGATTTGTGAAGAGTGATGCAAATTTGAACTGCTACTATCTTATGATTTGAGGCAAACCACTCATTCTCATTTGGCACATGGATGATCTATTCTTGACAGGGTCACCAGGGCTCATAGAAGATTACAAGAGGGACTTAACGAGAGAGTTCAAGATGAAGGATTTGGGGTTGATGCACTATTTCCTAGGACTCAAGGTGTTGAAGAAAGATGGGGAGATCTTCCTTGGTCAAGGGAGATATACTTTAGAGATCTTGAAGAAATTTAGGATGTTGGACTGTAGACCCATGTCTACACCTATGATAACCAATTGGAAGAATATTGATGCAACAAAGCGAGAGGCAGTGGACCCCACCTTATATAGAGAACTTATTGGCTCTCTCATATACTTGGTCAACACAAGGCCAAACATTTACTTTACGATAAACAATCTTAGTCTATTCATGGTGGTGCTAAAGGGAGTCCACTAGACAACAACAAAGCACGCGCTACTATATCTACGAGGTACAATTGAGTATGGATTGAAATATACTTGTAGTGATGGTGTAAGGTTGATGGGATATACTAATGCAGATTGGGCAGGTAATTCAGTAGATAGGAAAATCACTTCAGGGTGTTGCTTCAACATTGGATTAGGGGTTGTCTCTTGGTACTACAAGAATTATAATTGACCTAGGTGGATATTGGTGGCCACCCTCCTTTCCACTAGGACCACAACTATTGTTTCTTTCAGTTTCACCAATTATAGCACAATTTCAGCTTCCTTAATTGTAGCACAATTTCAATTTCCTTAATTGTAGCACAATTTACTATTTTTGGTTGTTTTTCGGGTCCTGAACTTCCAGAGTCAATTTGAGGCCCTAAACGATGTTTTTTTGCAAAACGGGAAAACATGAGTCATTACTTAACATTTGTAGTTGAAAGTTATAGTCCTTGGATAGTTATTTCTAACAAGGTATCACGCGCATCATGTTGAAATGTGGCAACAAGAATATTCCAATTTTAATCTGTCCTTGAATTAAAATTGATAATTAAAATTCGAATTTAGTCTCACGAGCTGCTTGGAAAATAATTAATTAATTCATCTTGAGTTAATTAGTTGGGGAAATTCAAGATAGAATCTTTGTGAAGTCATGCAACAGATATCCCTTTTATCGAGGAGATTATCCCTTAATTAAGGAGATAAGGATGAGTTGTATTTGAGTTGTAATTAGTTAGCTCAGTTAACTGAGTTAAGTCCACTTAAATTAGTTCCAAAGAGTTTGAGGAACTAATTGTGAGTTTAGTCAATTAATGCATGCATGCATGAAACTAGTGTACTCCAGATAATTGAAGATTCTCTCATAAATAACTCATGTATGTCAGTTCAAACAAAGACCCAGTTGAGATTAAAGACAGGGACAATGTACTATCATTTGCAAGAATTTCCTTATAAGAAAATCTCTTGCACGCAGAAGGAATTCATTCCTTGAGATTTGCACAACTTTACAGTGTGTTGGAGCAGTGTGTGAGATCAGTGTCACACAAGGTTACAGCTGGAGCACCCAGGGAAAACTGCGCAAGGAAATAGGAGGCTTGGAGGGCATAGGAAAAGGCATATGAGCTGTCTATTCTGTCTATGAGAAGTAGTGAGGGATTGTACTGAGAGATGGATAGCTGTGAGAGCTAAAGTTGTGTGTAATCCTGAGATATTTCCACTTGTATAATAATACAGATAGCATGGTTTTTAGCTGAGGATTTCCCCTGGGTATTCTTCTGTGTTTCATGTGTATTGATTCTGCTTCTAGTTATATGTGTTCTGTTTGATCTTGCTCAAATCTATTAAGCTTCTGCAAGTTTGATTATAGAAGTAGATTAAGTATTTTGCTTTAGTATATTGCATTATTAAGTTAATCTACAGTCAGAATTTCTACACATCAAATGAAGATCGTATACCATAGTTACAATACCAGGAAGTTGATGTACCAATTTACCCCAATGGGGCCCATATTTTTGCCGCTTCATCTCCTAGGGTTAGGTTTTTGGATTTTTAGAGTTTTCTGTTGTTTCTCAATAATAAATAGGCCTTCGAGCGTCATTTTATAATAGTTCAGAGGCATGTAGCCAACACATCTCTTCTCAAAGATGAGCTACCATCTCCCGAGCTAGTTTATTTCCATTCTGTAAGTAAGCATATTTCATTTCTTTAATATTAATGAAAATAAGTTTATTTCTACTGCATCTCTATGCTTATGTTTATATCTATATTTTGTTGCATTCCTACATAAGTTCGGATCAGTGGTATTAGAGCGATCTACTCTTTCTTTGTTTTTCTTTGCATGTCCCAAACGAGGTGAGGGTATAAAGAGTTAGGGCTCAAACTAATTGAACCTTTGCAATACCAGCCTTGCAAATCTCGACGACCTCCCATGGAGGAAGAAAAGAAGGATGAGGGGGTAGGAGATCCTTTCAAACTATTGCTCGAGGAGGCCCTCCAGTGACAAAGGAATGCAGTGATGGATAAATTTTCCCAAAGCCTTCGACGGCTACGCACAAGTGAAGCATCTTCATCTAGTATCTACTCTAGAGGCACCACTCCTTTTAAGGTACAAGTCAATTTTGACATTCCCATATTTGAAGGCTAGATAGATGCAAACGTTATAGATATATGGTTAAATCTATTGGAAGGATATTTTTCGGTTCATGACTTTTCCTATTTGGAAAAGATTACTTTTGCACTCCTCAAAGATGTCCCCCGTGTCAAGGACTGGTGGGAAACCTGCTGCGAGCAAAAGGATGAGAGGAAATCCTCGCTATTCACAACCGCACCCACTTGGAATTCTTTCTGAGATGCCATCAAGAAACAATATTACCTTGTTGGGAGCTATGAAGATAAATACATAAAGTGGACCACACTGTGGTAGGGAAGGTACTAAGATGTGCCAGAGTTCACAAATGTTTTTCATGCCCTTTGCACGAAGTTGGGTATCAAGGATTTTGAGCGACATTTGGTACTCAAGTACTATGTCTGTTTACATAAGTACATCTAGGATGAATAGAGTTCCTGGACATTTTCTCGCTTGGTGTTTCATATCAATATGCTGTCAAGATCGAGCATAATTTTAAACAAAAGAAGTGAGATTTTGGATCTGTGAATTTGAAGCAAGGGAAGGGCACCCCCAAATCAGAGAACAAAGGACAGAGCCAAAGCGGGGCGACCCAATGTTAATTTTTCATGGGGATACATGTTCTTTGCTTTGATAATTTCATTTCTTCATTAAACATTAAGTTCACCCCTTATCATCATTACATTATTTATATCTACACCATTATTCATTAGCATATGCAGTTATATAGAAAGAACAACATCATCATCAATGCAGTGGAACATAAAGGAACAATAAAAGAAAACCATGCACACACATAGATACACTAGGATTGGTCTGAGACCAGGGAAAAACCCACTATGGGGAAAACCCCTACAAATATTATTCTTCTTAGATCATCATTAAATGATTCAACGAAAGAGAGTATAATGATCCATAACTTCATCTACAAAACAAAACAACTATGATATCCAAAAACAAATCTAATCATGCTTATAATCAAATGCTTATTCTGATGGTTGTAATGTGTTGTCACTAACTATAGTCAACTGCTGGATATTGTTGAACATTGTGTTAAACATTGTTGAGTATTGTTGTCACTGAGTGGAATTTCAGAATACTAAAATCTCATTATTTAGTCCTAGACATAGGGAGGAGGAGTTATGTGATCGTCTATAACAATCCTAGATGCTCTCTGTGAACCATATGTCAGTGTCTATTGTAGCTCGGATGCTCCCTAGACCATTCTATGCTTGTGCCCAAGGAAAAACTCACTAGATTTGCTCCAAATCCTCAGACGCTCTCTTCTAGTTGATGTGTGTGCGTCCGGGACTACTTGGACACTCTTAGGACCACTCTGTGCGAGCGTCCGGGGACCAACACCTCCATATCTGCCTCTAAAACCCTAGACGCTCCCATAGGATTCTGTACTAGCATCTAGGGCTCTCTAGACGTTATCTTGACCAATGTGTGCCAGTGTCCAGGGACTAAAATGACCAGTTCTGTGCCAACATCCAAGAATAGAAAACCCTAGATGAATGCGAGCTTCATCCCTGAGATTTCAGACCCTTGCGTGAACTTTCTTCTAACAAAGTTGTGTGAACCAAGACAATAAGAGAAGAGAAGATGGCTTGATCAATGTGTCTAAATGAGTTGGAGGTCTCTTCTATTTATCTACTTTCATGAGGGTCCACTTGGGGTTGAGGCTGACTTGTCGAGTTTTTCATGTGCTTATGGCTGACCTAACCCAATATACATGAGTGAATAAATAAATTCAAAAATCAAATTTTGCTTGTCCAAATAAGGTGATATTTAGGTCTATTTTGGTCCTCTTGAAAAGAGGAATCTAATACAATCATCATCTCGTTCATATGAGATGTCCAAGATGGAATTTGACCACAGTTGCAAAAATTAGCATTCCCTCTCAACTAGGGAGAATTCCACCTACCAATATTTGTCCATCGATCAATATTCCATTCTTGTGTCTTCAAGTGTCATCACGTGTCATCCCTGATCATCTATGTCATGTAGTCATCATACCATGACCACCTCAAGTATCTCATCATCACAAATCATCAATGTACATCTTGATCTATCCCTTACTAATTCTTGCTTATCTGTTTATTGTTCCTGCTCATATGTTGAACATTCTCGAATTCATAAGAAGAAGAATTTGTTACCAAAGGGGAGCTTAAGCTACCACCCTTTGTCCATTAGGCTGCTACCTGGAAACTCTGGCAGCAGGCTACTACCCAAAATATCATCATCAGAGAGCATATCATTAAGGAGCATATCTCAACTTGTAACCACATCGGGGAGCACACCTTAACCCATAATCTCACGGGGGATCTATACATATACAACCCCATACAGAGAAATAGGATATCCAAACACACAGGGGAGCACATATCGACCCTGTGACCTCATCAGGGAGCTTAATCTCAACCTGGAATCAAATAGGGTTATCTCAACCCATCCTATTGCCTATTGATCTTCCCATTGATGACAATGAATAGTCATGTGCTACAACACCTGCATCATAATCGACTTGGGTTTAACACCCCAAGTACACTCTCAACTTATTGGCCAAACGAGGAGCGATATTCGTGACAAGCCCAACTTGTGAGTATGATGCCAATTAGGGTATACTTTGCAAAGATGAGACAATGTAGCAGCATTCTCCAACCCTATGAAGATAGGGGAGCAACATCTTCAACCTTGTGGGTAATAGATAGGGGTCATACCCTATTGTCTAGAGTTCCCTCAACCCCAAGAGTCCTCCATCTCAATTCCTCACCTTGGGAGCTCAAATAGGGAGGAAGAGTTGGCTCAGTGTCCTCAATCAGCGTTGCTCTCGTCATAATCAAATTTGGTATCAACTAGTCTCAATAGAAATTGTTTCTTGTTCATGCAGGGCATCAAATCAAATATCATGTCAGAACATAAATAATCATATAAGTCACAAAAGGGTACCATAATAATTCTCTCTCTTAAGGAGGTGCCAACCACAAGCTTGTTTAAAACAACTACATTGTCTTAGTATATGAGAGTATCTCGGTCCCAACTATAAATATGGGATTTTCTGCTAATAGAATCCCACTCTATGTCATCACAATGTATCCATGTCATATCCAAATTATGATTTGCATAGAAAACTCTCTTAGGAGCTTCTGCATCTAGCCTCAAAGCTAGCCATGCTAGCAACATCGTACTCATCCTCAATCGTACTATAGCTCCCAAAGACAACCTTGGATTGCTTACAAGACCAGTGCCTGGGCACATCTAAATTGGTGTGTCTTAATTGATTTACAAGAAATTGGAGACGTCACTTATGTTCTATAGATACACACACACACACACATTTATATATAGGGGATGGGTTGGTTCATTTATGCAAAGAAATAAAACATGGATTTTTGGTACTTCCTCACAGGTTCAGATCTCAAAAATAAGCATAAAAATAGTGGAGGTCGAGTGTTTCAAGGTCTTACAACTTAATAAGCTTTTGCAGAGCAGATGGGATAGGACTAAGAGAAGGAGAAACTCATCACATAGAGCATAAGGGTTCAAGCATTCTACACTTAACACATAGAGCTTGAGGCATTAAGGATTTCTATGTTGGGTTGTGTTATATTCTTTCCACATGGTTAACAGGGGGTTTGAGGGGCACCCGTAACCCCACTTTATGCAGTCCAGGGCAGCGCCCCGGAAAATTTTGGTTTTGGACCCTATGTTAGGTTGGGCGGACCCACCTATGGTTTTGTGCATGATTTTCGCACGTGTTTTTTGGACGCGATGGTTTTCGGTCCATGGTTTTGGACGCAATGGTTTTTCGGTATGTTAGGTTGGGCGGACCCACCTATGGTTTTGTGCATGATTTTCGCACGTGTTTTTTGGATGCGATGGTTTTCGGTCCATGGTTTTGGACGCAATGGTTTTTCGGTCCATGGTATTGGATGTTTCGGCATGTATAAATATGTATTGTAACATTGAAAGGAACATAATGAAAAATCAAGCTAGTAGTCCCAATTTTGGGATCCAGTGGGAAATCTCTGTGTATACGTGTTTTATGTGTTATGCTCTCCCATTGTTTATTTTTCTTGTGATTTAGAATTCGTATGCAAGTAATTTCTGTACGGGGTTATTGGATGGCTCTGGTTGGATACCAAAAGGCATCATCAACAGAATACAACAAATTTGTTGTAGATTCTTATGGAGAGGGAAACATGTTGGTAGGATTTTTTCCTGGAAATGGGAGAGAATTGGAAAGCCCAAAAAATGGGGAGGATGGGGCATAAAGGATTTGAATATATTTGCATTTGCTCTTACAACAAAAATGGGCTAGCAGATAATTACACCTGACAGTTTATGGAAAGAGGTGGTTTATCACAACTATATATACCCTCTTACAGTCATGGAATGGATTCAAAGGTTGAACGGGGGAATTATCGGTTCCTCCATCATATGGAAATCTATTACTCACTCCATATCATTCATTAAGAGAGGATTGGCATGGAAGATTGGAACATGTGAGCTTGTTCGCCTTGGCATTGATGCTTGGTCGAGATGTGGAAATGCACATATACTACCACTGGAGCTTAGACAATAACTTGAATTGGTTGGTATTGTTATCACCCCAGGAAACTCTCCTAGGTTGTAGCTCGGAGATGCCTGGGAACATATAAATTCAACTTATTGTTGCAAATGGATGAATGAAAGGAATGATGCTTGTCCAAGCCAGATAACCACTTCTACTTTGCTTGACTCCAAACATGCGTGAACACCCCCAGACTACAAGGATTTAGACCACCAACTACTCACAGTTTTAAGATAGGGTGAATATGGAGAATACTGACAACACCAGCAGATGCACAAGACCATGTGATGGCCGGTTGTGACCAGTAAAGAAGTCTGCAAATCTAATCTCTTAGTGCATAGACAGGGTGACAGCTCTCTGGCACTTGAAGAAGAGAAACCTGAATAACTCGTTCAATGATACTCACAAGAATTTAACACAGAGATAGGATGACAGCTACTCAAATACTAAACATCAAGAGTTCAGGAATACAACACATCAGGCACATCTTAGAAGAGAAGAGAAATGAAAAGTGAGCAATTAACAACAAAAGAAACTTGTATTAGCTGAAAATGAAGACAAGACGCTGCAAGTATCAAAATAGTTACAGTCTCCAGAAGTTGGACCTTACACCAAAATATCAACCATCAACCCTTATTACATCTTGTTTCTGGGTATATATAGAGTTTTGATATAAAGGCACTTGGCCATTCTAGGTATGGAAGGGTCATAATTGACCACCAACTGCATTTAGTTGCTTGATGGAGCTTCTGAGTGCGTTTTCTTGCTTTAGTTGATGAATTTGATCTTTTCCTGTGCTCTGCTGTCCTCTCGGGCAGCTGGAGTGCTTGTATCAATGAGGCCCCATAATTGTTAAATGCAACTATCTATTCGTGCTCCATCCTTTTCCTCCTCGGCCATACTCTTTGTTAAATATGGTGGTTGAGGAGCAATTGCAAACAGTACTGGAAGATTGGTCACCTTCGTCCTTCGGGTGCACGGAGTAGTCAAGGGACATGGACTGCATAGCGAGTGGATGAGTCGGATGAAGGGGCAAGATTGGCCGTCGGACTGGGAGGATAGATGGTGGAGATGGCTTGGCGGGGGTTATCGGAAAAGCGGGGCCGGAATGAACATGGGCCATTGGATCTCAAGCAGACAGATCCAATGGTCGTCGGGCGGCGGAAGCGCGCAGTGGTTATCGGGTGAGGACGGAGGATCGGGCGGTAAGCGGTATTGATCGCATCGACTTTGGGGAGTTGGGCGGTAAATTGTGATGCCACGCAATGCCATTCAGCACGTGACACGTGGCTGTGGAGGAGAGAGGAAAACCACTCTCCATCGCGTGTTATCGTCCTGAAACTTCGTGGACGCGGGGAGAGCGAACGTCGTCCGATCATGGTGAGGATGATCGGACGGTGGGGATTTGATCGCGCGGGTCTCCTCGTCGGGTGCGACGAGAGCCATCAGATCAGCGTGCGGCGATCGACGACCGTAATTAAAGGCGACGATGGGTCATGGAAGTGTGAGGTCATGTGGATACGGTTTTATGGGGTTTAAGCTTTGCGCTCGGGGCTTGAGGAAACAAGGGTTTATGCCGGGTTTTAGAGGAAAGACAGGGGCAGCGGGGGTGAAAGAGAGTAAGTGGAGTAAAGGAGAAGAAGGAAGATGACTGCCATGAGCTTTTTTCAAGCACAACCACTACGGCCAAACTTATATCTGGAATTAAAAAACCATAGTTATATAGCAGGGCTAACACTGGCTCCTTCTAGGGATGAGATCCTCCCTGTGAGGTCTCAAGAACTGCAGACCATTGCCTTTCCTACAAAAACTAGATTAGCAAAGTTTCCTAGTGTTCCATTGGGCATGGAGTCTAATTGAGCTTACACTAAAACTGATAAAACAACATATTTACAACTTTAAGGCCTGAAAACCTTAAACAACATAAATTTTCAAAAATCACCCATTAATTGGGCCATCAAAAACTGTTTCTCCTTCCCTACTCTGCATCATGAAAGTATTGTTCCCTTGGATTTGAGTGATGACAAAAGGCCCAGTCCACAGAGCATCAAACTTCCCATGGTTTCCTTTCTTCTCCTTTAGTGCATCCCACTTAAGAACCAAGTCTCCAAACTGAAAATTGTCTGCTTTTTCCCTCTTGTCAAAGGCTTCCTTGATCTTATTTTGATGTGCTGCAGACTTTTCAACCAGCTGTTCTCTGATTTGATGTACCTCTACTAAATCAGTGATTCTTTTTTCCATTTCCTCTTCCTCATTCTGCTCTTCTTGCAAGAACTTTGCCACAAGG
This sequence comes from Pinus taeda, assembly GCA_000404065.3. Lineage (NCBI taxonomy): Eukaryota > Viridiplantae > Streptophyta > Pinopsida > Pinales > Pinaceae > Pinus > Pinus taeda. The sequence continues at coordinate 47,999 of APFE030211365.1, forward strand.
AGGGTTAACTGAATTGGGAATACAGCCTTAGTGCCATATACCAACTTGAATGGAGAATTCCCTATGGATTTCTTGGTGGTCACTCTGTCAGCCCACAGTGCATATTTGAGCTTAGAATCCCAATTCTTTTTGTTGTTTTCCAATAGCTTTTTAATTATCCTTATCAGGCTTTTGTTGGAAGATTCTGCTAGACCATTGCCTTGAGGGTAATATGAGGTGGAATGAACCAGCTTAATGCCCATTGAGTCACACATGTCCACCAATTCTTTTGCCTTGAAGGCTACTGCATTGTCTGTAACCAGTTTATGTGGACAACCAAACATAGTGAAGATATTCTCTGTTAAGAACTTCATGACCACATGGTGATCGGCCTTTTTGGTAGGGATGGCCTCAATCCATTTAGTGAAGTAATTGGTGGCCACTAAGATCCATCTGTGCTGGCCACTGGAATGTGGATTGATTTCTCCAATGAAATCCAAGCCTACTGAAAAGGGTGACTAGCATGTATGGGTTTTAAGGGCAGGGACTTCAATTGCTGCTTCCCTCCAAATCTTTGGCACCTGTCACAAGATTTAATAAATGAAAAGGCATCAAAAAATGAGGTGGGCCAATAATATCTAGCCCTGAGGATCTTGTGAGCTGTAGTTTTCCACTAGTGATGTCCTCCACACATGCTGGAATGAAACTGCTGCATGACTTCAATGGATTTTTTTTTGTCCAGACACCTCAGAAGAATTCCAGAGGGATCCCTCCAATAGAGTAGATTTTCATGAATGCAGTATTTGGCTGCCCTGAGCTTGGTAGTTCTGGCTTGGCTTGAACTAAGGCCTGGAGGAATTTCTAGCTTCAGCAAGAATTGAGCCATTGTAGAATACCATTCACAAGAAGCTATATTTTATGCCAATGACTGATTTTTCCCTGGTTCAACTGTTTCCCCTTTTGCATGACTATCTTCTGAATTTATGCTTATCAAGTTCATCTCCAACATTCTACAATTTTCTTCAGCCATTGATCTAGCAAGGCCCTGACTTCTGACAAGCTTGGTGGGCTTTAATTCTATGTTGAATTCAATCAATTTTGCAATCCATTTAGCCCTTCTTCCGTCAACATCTGGCTGCGTTAGGACATCTTTAACTGAAGCAGAGGGTACATATGCAATTACCTTGGAGTGCAGGATGTAAATTCTGAAAGCCTTCAAAGATTTGATAAGAGAATATGCCTGTTTTTCAATGATATCATACCTCAGCTCAGCATCCCTTAAGGTTTTGCTGAAAAACGCCACTAGATGCTCTAAACCTTTCTCATCTGCTTGCAACAACACTGCTGCAAGGGTTTCATCAGAGGCGAACAAAAATATATGGAACTCCTTGCTGTAATCTGGGATGATTAGAGTAGGAGCTTCCATAATAGCTTTCTTAATGGATTCAAAGGATCTTCTTGCTGCATTAGTCCATTTGATTTCTGACCCCTTTTTCAACATGGAGGTAATGTGTTTTACAAGTTCTGCAAAATTTGGGATAAACCTCCTTAAAAAGTTTATCTTGCCCAGAAATGGCTGGATATCCTTCTTTGATCTTGGGACAGACAAGGTTTGTATTGCTCTTACTATTTCTAGGTCGATTCTGACACCTGCAACAGAAACAACATGTCCTAACACTTGCCTTCTTCTAAAGAAAACTGTGACTTTTTCGGATTGACTGAAATCCCAAACCTTCTGCACTTTAGGAACACTTTCTTCAAATGCTACAAATGGTCATGATGGCTACTGGAGTATACTATTATATCATCAAGGTAGATAAGGACAAACTTATCCTTCTCCCCTACAAATGCTATGTCCATAGCTCTCTGAAAGGTGGCTCCAGCATTCATCAGCCCAAAAGGCATCTTGGAATACATAAAAGTGCCCCAAGGAGTGGTGAATGCAGTCTTATCTTGGTCATCTAGATGTACAACAACCTGGTTATACCCTGAAAATCCATCCAGGAAAGACATCACTTTGGCTCCTGAGACTTTCTGCAGCAAATGCTCCATCTTGGGTAGAGGATAATTGTCTTTCTTAGAGCATTTGTTTAATTTTCTGAAATCAACGGACAGCTTGATTTCTCCACTTTTCTTCCTTACCACTACCAAATTGGCTACCCACTTTGAATATCTGAGAGGGACTATGATTTTGGCAGCCAGTAACTTCTTGATTCCTTTTTCAATCAGAGGGAGAAGCGAAGGATTTATGGATCTTAGCTTCTACCTGAAAGGGATGGTGTCTTTCTCTAAGGGAATTTTATGCTAGATGATCTTTTTGTCATAAGTTTTCAGGTCAGCATATTCCCTGGCAAAAACATCAGCGAATTGCTTCATTAAATTGCAGTATTCAGAACATTGGGCAGCAGATAGATGGGTGGACAGATTTACATATATTGGATGATTTGAGCTCCCTAAATTATGCCTATGGACTGAAAATTGGTCTTCTTTTTGGGCAGCCTTATAAGGTACATCATTCTGGTCAAACAAATTTTCTAAAGGAAGTAGGCCTTTAGGTACATGATTGTTGGGTAGTTGGACAATGCTATTTTTACCAATTTTGTTTCTAAGCTGGGACTGGGGACTTTCTTCCAAGGCTTCATTCTCTTGATCAATTTGGATTTCAGAGAATTCATCAATGACTTGCAGAAACCTATTCACTTCATCATCATCTTCAAAAAAATTTCCAATGCTGGACATTATCAGGCAAGGATGGTCTATATTTCATCTGAACTTCATAAACTAGTTTGGAAGGCATGGGAGGGATAAACATGCTAGAAGACACAGCAAGGGAATCAACGAGCTAATTTCTGACTCTAGGGATGTATGAGATGCAAAAACTATCAAAATAATCTTTAAGTTTGCCTACCTCATTTCTATATGCTTTCAACATTAGATGCTTTACTTGAAATGTTTTGTTCACTTGCTGAATGATAAGATCGGCATCTCCAAATACCTTTATGTTCCTGATTCCTCTGTCTCTAGCTGCGTTAAGGCCCAATATCAGAGCCTCAAATTCTGTTATATTGTTGGTGATTTGGAAAGCCATCTTAAAAGACAGATGTGTGCTTTCTTGTTTTGGAGAAATCAGCACCACCCCTACTCCTGCAGTCTCCCTTGAACATGCTCCATCAAAGAACATCTCTCAAACCTGTGTTCCTTCTCCTTCCACGGCCTGATTCACTGGTTTCTTGATCTGCATTGAGGCCTTTTGAGATTCTTCAATTTAGAGAATACATGCCCCAAAATTAGTGTCCACAGCATAAATGGGATGATTAGAAGGATTCTTCTCATCACTGATGATGTATGCCAGCTGTGATTCTCTATACAATCTCCTGCTCTCCCCTCCAAAAACTGGGACAATGGCATAATATAAATCATTTTGCAATGTTCCACCCAGCCTCTTAATCCACCCTCTAGACAACAGCATACCAAACTTAGGAGGGACATCTGCTACCATAATGTCCATCATCATGCTCTTCATGGGCAACTGAGTTAGGGTAATGGCCAAGTCTTTGATTAATCCTAGACACTTTACCTTTCTTAGATCAAATGAGAATAAATCAGGATACGGTCTAGTGATATCAAGGCCTAACTCTTCCATGACAGCTTTGGGCATCAGTTTGTGGCTGGCCCCTGTGTTTAGCAGGCAGTTATGGAGGGTTTTGTCATGAATGGTCAAGGAGACATAGAATGATGGGGAGCTATTATCAGAAGGTTCAATCATTGGGCTAAGCACAACTGCAGGCTTATCATCTTGCAAATTTACATAATCGTGAGAGGCTTGTGTGGCTTTCAGCTCAAGGGCATCAAGGATATGCTTTCTAAAAACTTCTCTCCTTGCAAGTTCTATCAAAGGCACATATATTTTTAACTTCTGGATTTCTGATTCAAAGTTGAAAGGGGAAGGGGACTTGTTAGGACCTCTTACCTCTTGAGCTGGTGCTTTGAGGATGACTAGGTCAACTGCTGGTCTTTTCTGTTTGACATTCTATTGGTATGTTGGGACAACAACTCTTTGGGCAGGATTCTCCCTGACATTGTTTGTTCTTGACCTCAGATTATATCTTTGTTGTTCATCATGTTATCACTCAGGTTGTTCCCCAAAACTTGTTGAGAAAAGGGAATACGACCGAGGTAACCACTAACCAGTCTTTTAGATGCAATTTCTAGCCAAACTGCATCCAGAGAGGGCTCTCTCTATATGTTTTAACTTTGTTTGTTCTAAGTTTTATGCTAGTTATGTTGTGCAGAGTTGGGTATTCAAATAGGTTTGGATGGTGATTTCAAGCAGAGGTAGGATGTAGGTCTGATAGGTTTAATTCCATTGGGAAATGGAGTCTATGGCAGTGGACTACTGAGTGTGTTTTTGAGATGAAAGACAATACTGCAGAGCAAGATAATCAGTTTGGAGCAATTTCAAAGCCAGTGATGGATAGGATGTAGGCCAAGGGGTGAAGGGCAGTCAAGGATCCTTTTTCCCAGTGGCAGAGGGAAGATGCTTGAAACATTTCAAGGAGCAGTGAAGAATTCCTTGAGAATGTTCAAAATGAGAGAATTATCAGAGATAGAAGGATTTAAGGATTTCGATTTGAATTAATTGTGAGGAAAACATAGATAACAATAGGAATTGAACACAAAGTGTATTTAAACAAGTTCTGGGCTATTCTTTTTCCCTGTTGTTAAGATTATGAAACATATATGATACTTGCAAACACAGAAAAAACCAAACATAGTTAGAATAACTTATTGAGCCAAGGAAAGACACAAGAATTCTGTAGCAGAGTCCAACATCATCACATCCACAGTCAGAAGATTGAAAAACAATGCATTCGAATGCCCTTTGTATTAATCAATATCTGAGTTACAGCGTATTTCAAGTGGGAGAATCACCAACCCCAAATACATTCTTTGGGGGGGTATTTATATAAAAAGAGAGTCTACAAAATATCTCAGTGATAAGATAAGGAGTAATAAATTCCTTCAGCTACTTTGTTAGAGAAATAAAGGCATAAATCAAGGCAGGAGTTATTGCAGCTGTGCTGGCTGGTCTTCTGACAAGATATTTTAGACTTTTTCACCCTGGAATTCGGCTGGGAGTTATGTCTTTGCTTTGCTTTCCAGCGTTGCTGTCCTGATCTGTTACTTGCTCTGGATTCATCTTTAATGTGTCCTGATCCTGGCCTGAGCTCCTTCATTTACCTCTGCCAAGTGTCTTGCCCTTTGACCAGCTGTACAGGGAAAAAGGATCTGGATTTACTTAGGCAAAACTTCCAGCATACTTTGCCACCAGTGTTCTATGGGCAATTGGTGTCTTTGTATCTTTATTAGTATCTCATCAGCTTCAGTATATCTGTAAAAATTGGGCTTGACCTCAAACAAATGATTTATTTCATGTTCTATGAAAAATAAACCTTCTAATTTGTCATACAAACTTTGTCCAGAAGGAGGTCCTGTGTTTTCTGAGCTGATGGACGATGCAGTGGTCTGATTTGTCACATACATGTTCACCCGGTGAGCATATTGCTGATGAGATAACAACTTTTGGTTGCTTGTTACTAGTCTGGGTAAACCCCTTTGCTGCAAGCTTGTCAATTTCTCTGTGAAGGTATTAATATCCATTTGCATCTCCTGACACCTTCTTTCTAGAGTCTGTATCAGAGTCCTCATCATTATCACCTTCTTTATTGTCAAAATGGTGCCTGTCCTGTCATTGATTTCTAAAGCTGCCAATTGTTCCTTGGTGTTGGTATTCAAAAAATGGATAAGTGCATTGGCCTGATCAGGCATATTTCCTAATGATGCCCAGGCCCTTTGTATTTGTTCTTGTGCCTTGTCTATTAATTCCATTTGCTCATACATTGTCTGAATTGACCTCCATTGGTCAGTAATGGACTGGCCAATCTTATTCCACAAAATCATTTGATATCTGCCAGAGGTTTATGTAAGGTGAGATCCTTTTCCAGTGTTTTCACCTTGTTCTCCAGGGCCTTCACTTCTTTGGTCTTCTCTACTACTGTCATTTTTGATTTGTCATAGCTCGCTTCTAGCTTGGTTAGCTTTTCTTTTGTCTCTCTAAGCTCTAACATTTGAGCTTCTAGCTCTTTTACTAACTTCATCATTTCCTCCATTTTCATGTTGGCCTCAGGCTCTCTTGTTGTTGCTGCTGTAGCATCTGTGGTCTCAATACCTGTTGTCACTAGTGGTTCAGTGGGAGGAGTTGCTGCTGTGTCTGTGGGGGAAGCAGAGACAATTGTTGGAGCTGTTTGGGGTAGCTGGGAGGTTGACTCTCCCTGCTTAGTTTGTAATGCTTTCTCTAGCTCTTGCTCTGTCTATATCAGCCTTTGGTTCATTCTTATTAATAGATCCATGACATCCTCTTCTGTCGTTTCTTGTGCTAGCTTTGCTGTTTGGGGATGCATGGTCACAGGCAGCTTCAACTGCTTTCTGAGGGCAGCAATATCCTCCTCCTTCTTTTTTATCAATGTCTTGGTGGCCTTGGCATCCTTGGGATCATGTCCCAACTCAACAATTATTTCCTCCAGAGTCTTTATGCAGTTGTCTTTGGCTAGAGAAGAGATCTTCTCTAAGTCCAATTGAGCAGATGTGTTACTCAGTGACTCTTTCAATTGGTGGGCCAACATTGCTTTGTCTGCCAATGTGGCATAGACCATTTCACCTGTTTGCTTGTGTAATTCAATTTGATCCATTGGGTGAATGTCCTTGGCAAGGACCTCTAGATTGGTCCTTATGTAGTCAGCTGTAGACTGGGGGTGCTGAACTTTGGCCTTGAAATGACTGGAAATCATTTTTTCCTCCTTCATGTCATAGGCTGCCATTAGTCTATGCTGTTTGGAGGGTGTCATCTTAAGAAACTGGTCATACAATTGAATTCTTAATGACTCATTTTGAGCCTTAATATCCTTGAATGACTGCTTGATCTCTGCTAGTTTCTTTGCTTGTGATCTTGAGGAGGAGACTTCCATTCCATGTTGTCTCCTTCCTTATTGTCTGTGAGAGCTTGTAGAGGTCTGTTGGCTAATGGTTCTCTCTCCTCTTGGGCTCTCAGTGATGTCTTCCACAATGTCCTCTTCAGGAGGATCTACTCTTTGCCTCTTGGCCTCTTGTTGACCTGTTGACCCACTTGCAGGTGTGGTCTCTTCTCAGTCCCTTTTCTTGCTTTTCTCCTCAGGAAGAGGAGTCTACAGTGCTGGTACCTCTGGTGCTTGTGTTTGTAATGAAGGGGCTTCCCCTTGGCTGTGTTCCTTTGAAGTAGCAGGCTGCTCTTCCATGATTTCTTGTTATGGCACTAGCAACTCCTTGCCCTTTTTTGTCCCTGTTGTTGGTGTAGTCCTTTCCTGGGCAACCTGTTGTGCAGTTGTGGCAGTTGATGAGATCTCCCCAGTTGGCTGTGGCTTTTTGAAAGACACCTGCCCACAAGATTCCAAGTCAAGAGTTTTTTCCAAATCTTTCATGGTATGTTCCATTTTTTCTTCTTCAGTCAACTCTTCAACTAGGGTGCCCTCCAACCAGTCATCTTGGTTGGCATATTTTTCTATGTCAGGGATGCAGCAGTGTTCATAGGATGCTAGCCTATATTTTATCCTTCTTGCATTGATGAAGCCATATGGGTTGTAGGGCACCCACCAAAAGCTTCTCTTGAGTCTATATGTTTGACCCAATAGGTCATCAACATCCTTCCATCCCTCTTTCTTGTTCATAACAAAGGGGCCTAATTGGTCTCTGAGTTTCAATTGGGCCTTTTTCTTGGTGCTATGGAAGTGACTTAGATCTAAGTTGATGAACTGCCTGAATATTCCAAGGCAAAGAGTCTCATTGGCACATATCTGGGCAGCTTGTAGGGGCAGAGCTCACAGCCATATATTCTGAGAATAGTGTGATTCTGGTAGAAATACCAGTCACCTATTCTATAGTTCTTGGAGAGCTGCAATATCTTCTTCATATCATGTGTCAGTTTGGGAGGAGGAGTTCTCATCAAGAGGCAAGAGACAGGGTACACAAATAGATCAATAAACTCACAATAAGAGTAGGGAGAGGTGTGTATATCATGAAATACTGAAGTCCAAAAAATAACAGACCTCCTCTCCCCTTTGTGGTCCAATTTTCTAATGGGGAATTGGAAGACATCTAGCTGGAAATATAAAAATATATGATATATATAGGAGGAATATTTGAAGATTCCCTCCCTGTCCAGCCTTAAAAATTGGTCATGCATTTTATTGGCAATGAACTTGGCATAATTGTACCTGACAGTAGGGGGCTGCCCTGGGGTAAAATTGGACAACATAACCAGTATGGTTTCATCAATGTGCTCACTGGTATTGAACCCCAACACAAAAGATATCATATCAACCACTAACCTACCCATTTCAGTGAAGGAGCCATAATGAAAAGGAGGTGGGTGCTAGGGCTATCTATCTGCCATCATGAATACTTTGGCAACTCTGGCTATTTCTGTGCTGGAGAGTTTGGGACCTTCATCCAACAAGTACTTCATGGTAAGAGGAAATTGGTTGTGTGTTGGCTTAAAGTTCAACATCTGGTTGATAGAGTCAGGAGTGATATAGAAAAGAGTAGTTCCAGATGGAATTTTAATGGCTCTGTTTGTTGGCTCATAGTTCTCAAAACAGAGGTGGATGATCTCAGGGAAGATGTTCACAAAGGGGAGGTAATATCGGGGCAAGTTTGATTCCCAAATACCACATACATCTTCTTGATTCAAGTGACTGTTTCTGAGCTCACAGACTGCTTGAAGATGGTTTTGGAAACCTTCAAGGTCTTGGATTAGGTAATCTTTATCAGCCAAGGGCAAATGCTCTAACTCTTTGTGGGGTGCATTGAGGGGGGTGATGTTTAAGGCCATTGGACCTTCCATGGCTTAGCTGTATTGCTTTTAGAATTGGAATTTCTGGCTCTGTGCAGTCAAAAAATGAGCAAGAGGATGGCTTCAAAGATTTCCCTGGGATTTTCACAGTTAGAACTGGTTTGTTGGCTTGAATTGGGCTCTGTGTAGTGATATCTGTTGGAGAAGCAGGAGCTGTGGGCTTTTGGCACAGTGGACTTCAATTGTGGGCAAAAAACGGTCTGGGAGGCTCTTTGGGGGGCCGGACGAGCTCAATTTTAGATGAATGTATGGATTTCCAGTGAATTTGGTACCTCAGAGGCTTATGGAGGACTTGTGGGCAACAACACATTGTTTTCTCCTTTAAATTGTGGGTGTTGGTGCTAAATTCACAGAGAAACTAACGAAAAACAGGGTCGGGAGCGAATTGATGGTAAATACCTGTATTCCTGGTGAAATGGGTGACTTGCAGGCGACCAGGTGGGTCGAGGGGCCGAGCTGGGCACTATGCTTGCTGGTTGGCAGATTTGGACGGTCGAAAATGGTGTTTTCAACGTAGTTTGCATGTACAGGTGCGCGGAGAAAATAAACAGAGAATGGTAAAAAAAACATTACATTTACCCTTTTTACCCGCAAATTTTGACTTTGGCGGGTTATGGGCGCTTTTTTGGGATGACGTTAGCATGATGTCATTTTGTCGTTTAGTGGGTACGGACGCTGACATGGCATATGACGTGGCAGATGACGTGGTGGATGACGTCATCAGGTGACATAAGCATGACGTCAGCAGGGAGGGGGCAAGTGGTAAGCGGTAATATCGCACCGCTTTTTGGCGAAAGTGGTTTTGGGGGAGGGGGCTCCGAACATACCGAGCGCTTGACACGTGTCCTCGGTACGGCGGAAATACCGCCCATCCGTCGGACGCTATTCTTCGACAGGTTGGGGGCTTTCGAAATCACCGACTACCGTCGGATCTGGGAGCCGCGATTGGACAGCTTGCGGGTGATCGAGTTGGCGGGTCTTTAACGGTGGCGGACCCACGTTAATTTTTCATGTTTTATAATGTTTTTCTATGTATCCGCGGACTTATGAAAAGTGGGTTTTTTGGGGTAAAATTGCGGGTTTATGCTATTTATTTAGCCAAAGGCTATATAAACCCCGATGGGTGTGTGGACGGTTGCTATTGGGCCCTTGGTGGGCCAATAGCTCCCTAAAAAAATGTAAAATATGGCTATAGTCAGCCCAGGGTGGGGGTACTTATTTTTTGGGGGTTTTTTATGTATTTATATACTATGGGGGGGGGAAGCTATTCATAGGAGTTATATAGTAAGGTCAGTAGGTTAATATGATTATGGGGGAGGGGTTTGCATGGCTTAGGTTAAGTTTTATAAAGTGAAAACTTAGGCCAAGGGGAGAGGAATGAATGACCAATGGTGAAACTTTAGGAAACTTTGGTAAGATAAAATCAAGACTTTTTACACAAGAAATGTGGCTTGTTTTGCCTAGGTAAAACATCTTCTCACTTAGTTTTGCCATGAAATGAAGTAGGCTAAAGGGGCTAAGGGTAATGAGCAGATCTCTTTACCCTTTGGGGGGAGTGTTAGTAAATGTTTCTTTGGGAAGATGAGGAGGGGAGTTAGTCATGCTTCATTTGATTTGTAGCCACCTTGCCATGGTGCCCCATGATTTTATGAGATGGCAAGTCATTTTAAAGAGAACATTACTCACAAACCATGCCTTTGTACCTCAAAACTGCCTACCCAACTTAGTATACCTAACATTTTTTCTTCATTCTTATTGGGTGCACTTGAACTGGAAAACCCTGATTCTTTTCTTTTCTTTTGGCTGCCCTCCTATCTAATTATACCCTTATTTCTTCCAGGGCTCAGATTAAGTTGTTGAGACCCTTTGCTTCTCTGCCTAACTATTGGCCTGCCAAGTTTAAACTATTTGTGCAGGCCTCCATTCTCTATTCTTAGACAAGTGAAATTCAAACATGATCTATCCAGGATTAAGCTGTCTGGTTAATCATCAATTGTGGCACAAGTTAACCACCTATGCAGTGTGAAGATTGATCAACATATGGAACCTTTGCAGTATAAAAAGGATGAACATATTTGGCACTTCCCCAGTCGATCATGAAAAATGAAACCTATTGGTATAGGGAGCTAACACATCAGTCTGCAGAATAGCCTCTCTGTCCCACTCTTGACTGGTTTGCTCCTGGAGTAATGATTCTTCATAGGTAGCCAATGTAAAAAAGGGAGCACTGCCCTTATCTTCCATGCAATGAATCTCATCCTCTTCTTCGAACTGCTCCTCCTCCATGACTACATTTTGGAAAGGAGCCTTAACTCTTTGTTCTTCACCAACTTCTTTACCTCTCTGAATGATCTGTAATTGTGCATTTGCTCTTCTGAATGAATTTTGATTTCTGGGGGCAAATATGTTTGGAAGTCTTGCCTTCCCAGAGCTCTACTCAACCTTCAGCTTGGATATCTCAGCAGCCAATGACTTTATCATTTTAGTCATTTTGTCTAATTTAGGTTCTGAAGATGAAGTAGAGGAAGAAGAAGCCTCACCTCTCTACCTCCTTCTACCAGCATGACCCTCGAGTTTTTTTGCAGCCATGATATTAGATTCCACCTCTAAAGCTGCATCTTGCATTTCAACTAGAGTGGCACACCTTCTTTCTCTTAAAAGCAGGTAGAAATCAGAGTCAAAAGCATTGGCATAGGTGAGTTTGGTAGAGGTGGGGGTAGGATTTACTTTAGCTGGTATCTTACTATACATACGATTGAATCTTTTATTAAAATAAGGCAATGATTCCCCATTTTCCCTTTTGAGGTTTCCAAACTCAGTGTGGTAATATAGCAGGTCTTTTTTATCTCCCTAATGCTTCAAAAATACATCATCTAATGCTTCAATGTCTGCTATAGACCTAGGAGCTAGTTCTCTGAACCACTTTCTAGCCTCACCATCAAGGCTCTGGAAAAACACTCTCATCCACACATCATCTTCAATGATATCTAGGTTATCATCATAATTATAAAAAGACTCAAGGTGTTCTTCAGCTATTACTCCCTCTATACCAGTAAACTTAGGCATGCATTTCTGATACTCTCCTACAGGCATGGAATTCAAAGGAACAGGCAAGACCAAGGATCCATACTTAGTAGTTATGATTCTTTCCATCTTCGTGGGTGCTTGTTGCCTTGCCATGGCTGGGGTAGGTGGAAGGATACTGACAGTTTGAACAGTAGGGAGTAGTGAAATGGATGACAGAGACAAAGGAATATGATGGACTATATGGGAAGCTTTCTTTGGACTGAGATCCAAAGGGGAACTGAATGAACAAGGAGCTTTATGAATCCCCGAGGGTATTTCTTCACTAACAATACTAGTCTCTATGTCTTCAAACTGTAAATTCTCAGCTACAATCTTATCTTGCAGATATATATAAGATTTTTTAGGCTTACCTGATCCTGATGCTTCTTTCTGTGATGTTTTTCTTTGCTTGAGAATCTTCTCAGGGTCAGGTACTGTGTCAGCTGGTGATTTTTGAGGACTTCTCCGAGTATGTCTTACAAACTGAGCCAGAACTGTGGAGTGGAGTCACCACTAGGTTGGTCCTCTAGTAGAGTCGCCAGATAGATGATTACAACCATAAATGTGTCCAGACTTTGTCTGTCATCAAAGTTGGAACTGTGTCATTCTCCTAGGGAAGCTGAGCTTCAATCTCCTCTCCTCGACAACGACCCCAATTACGTTATCACCTAAGGAAACTCTCCTAGGTTGTCGCTTGGAGATGCTTGGGAACATATAAATTCAACTTATTGTTGCAAATGGATGAATGCAAGGAATGATGCTTATCCAAGCCAGATAACCACTTCTACTTTGCTTGACTCCAGACATGCGTGAACACCCCCAGACTACAAGGCTTTAGACCACCAACTACTCACAGTTTTAAGATGGGGTGAATATGGAGAATACTGACCACACAACAGATGCACAAGACCATGTGATGGCCAGCTGTGACCAGTAAAGAAGTCTACAAATATAATCTCTTAGTGCACAGACATGATGACAACTCTTTGGCACTTGAAGAAGAGAAACCTGAATAACTCGTTCAATGATACTCACAAGACTTTAACACAGAGATAGGATGACAGCTACTCAAATGCTAAACATCAAGAGTTTAGGAATACAGCATATCAGGCACAACTTAGAAGAGAAGAGAAATGAAAAGTGAGCAATTAACAACAAAAGAAGCTTGTATTAGCTAAAAATGAAGATAAGATGCTGCAAGTATCAAAATAGTTACAGTCTCCAGAAGTTGGACCTTACACCAAAATATCAACCATCAACCCTATTTACATCTTGTTTATGGGTATATATAGAGTTTCAATACAGAGGCACTTGGCCATTCTAGGTATGGAGGGGTCATAATTGACCACCAACCGCATTTAGTTGCCTGATGGAGCTTCTGAGTGTGTTTTCTTGCTTTAGTGGATGAATATGATCTTTTCCTGTGCTCTGTTGTCCTCTCAGGTAGCTGGAGTGCTTTGTCAATGAGGCCCATAACTGTTAAATGCAGCTATCTATTCGTGCTCCATCCTTTTCCTCCTCGACCATACTGTTTGTTAAATATGGTGGTTGAGGAGCAACTGCAAACAATACTAGAAGACTGGTCACCTTCATCCTTCGGGTGCACAGAGCAATCAAGGGACGTGGACTGCATAGCAAGTGGATAAGTCTGATGAAGGGGAAAGATTGGCCATCGGATCGGGAGGATAGATGGTGGGTATGGCTTGGCAGGGGCTATCAGAAAAGCGGGGCTGAAATGAACGTGGGCCGTTGGATCTCAAGCAAACAGATCCAACGATCATCGGGCGGCGGAAGCACACGGTGGTTATTAGGCGAGGACGGAGGACCGAGCGGTAAGCGGTATTGATCACACTGGCTTTGGGGAGTTGGGTGGTAAACGACGATGGTGTGTGATGCAATTCAGTGTGTGATGTGTGGTGGCGGAGGAGAGAGGAAAACCACTCTCCATCGCGCATTATTGTCTCGACACTTCGTGGACATGGGGAGAGCGAACATTGCCCGACCATGGCGGGATGATTGAACGGTGGGGATTTGATTGCGTGGGTCTCCTCATCGGGCGTGATGAGAGCTGTCGGATCGGGGTGCGGCGATCGACGGCTGTAATTAAAGGCGACAATGGGTCATGGAAGCGCGAGGTCATGTGGATACGGTTTTATGGGGGTTTAAGCTTTGCGCTTGGGGCTTGAGGAAACAGGGGTTTATGCCAGGTTTTAGAGGAAAAAAAGGGGCAGCGAGGGTGAAAGAGAGTAAGTGGAGTAAAGAAGAAGAAGGAAGATGACTTCCATGAGATTCTTTCAAGCACAACCACTACGGCCAAACTTATCTCTGGACTTAAAAAACCATAGTTATATAGCAGGGCTAACAGGTATCACTCAGCTCTCTCAAATTGCAGATGGGAGAAACACTTCATGGCTCTCACAAGCTTGCTTATTTGCATAAGACCTCATGTTACCAGATATTTGAAGTATGGATTGGAATAGATTCATAGGGGCACTAGAAGAGTCAAATGTTAGAATAACTAATTGGGAGGATGAAATCATCTAGGTTGTAACCCCTCACAGTCGTTATACACCTCATAATGGATACACTTTCCTTATATCGGAACAAGAACCAATGGAGGTGGTTTTGCGGTGGCAACCTCTCGGAAGCTTAAGGCACCACACAAAGCTTGATTGTTCATGTGGTGCATATTATCAAACAAAGCCCCTACAGATGATAACCTAAATTGTCAGGCCATAGATGGACCATCACGATGTTGTCTTTACAAGGAATAGGTTGAAGACATTGATGCTCTCTTCCTTCAATGCCCAATGAAGAATCAGGTGTGGCATCATATATATCTCTCCCTCGATATCAATATTAGATGGAATGAGACTCAACTCATAAATTCTTGGCATAATTGATGGAACACAACAACATCATAAAAAATTCAAAATCTCCCCCTACTAGTTTGCTGGGGTATATGGCTGGTCAGGAATCGGTCCATATTCCAGGACTCTCCCATCCAATGGACATCGATTTGAAATAAAATTGTTGCACTATATCACTTAGTACCTGAGGAACTGGCATCAAAACCCACCCGAGTCATTACTCTTGAAGTAATTGATCGCACCTTCCCATGGGCATATTTTGATGGATCGACCCAAGGCACTGGTTGTGGGTGTGGAGAAGTACTATACAAATCATAAAGGCATTTTTACAAGCTCAAAGTGGGATTAGGGAGGGGCACCAACAATTATTCTGAACTTAACAGTCTCATACACCTACTCATTTTTGCAATTGAGAAAAACTGCAACATGATACAGATCTTCGGGGACTCAAAAATTGTTATCAATTGGTTCAACTTTGCATCTCATTGTCACGTGCACACACTTAGGGGATTGCTGGATGAGGTCATCACACTAAAATCACAATTTTATTTTATTGTCTTCTCGCATATATACAGGGAAAGGAACGAGATTTCTGACGGTCTTTCCAAGGAGGCCGTGCAACAACACAGGGGGCCATGGATAATTCATGAACACCAAGATCGAGATATTTATCATTTCTTCCATATACCTTTCATTGAGCATGCTAGGGGAGGTATACCGAATGATAAGCCATGATCATTCAATTTCTTTTTGATTTCTGATTTATGATTTATGACGCAAACTTTTTCATTGCTTATGATGTTATTTACTTGTTTTTTTTGTAAGCCTTTTATGTATATATTTATTATACTAATTGAACATGACATTGGATATATGGCTTGGTCCATCTCTGATAATTAGCATATCCTTTATACATATGATACAACATGTAATTTTCTTTTTGATAATGGAAAATATGATTTATTTAATTTTATTTATATTATTATTATTTATTTATTTCTTTTTATTTTTATTTATTTTTTTTTTGCGAAAAAAAGGGGCATAAATGTAGTGAGAATAAATTATTTTACATAGGTTGTGAAGAGGAAGAATATAAAAATACGGAACCATCATAAGATCTAAAGCTAGATGAGACCACTTCAACCATATTTTGTGATGCATTGACCGACATTGATACCCCATAGACCCTTAAATATAGAAGGATACATAAAAAAGAAAAATGTTACATTGTTGATTAATTATGTTGGTACTTTTTGTAACATAAAATGACCACACCCCAGGGAAATTTGCCTTATTTGATATTGTCCTTATCTCTTAAACAAAGCCTAGTCCTTTTGCATTGAGTCTTATCTAATTTCCTAAATCCATCAATGAGTTTTAAAAATATAAATGATTATGTTTATAATAAAAAATTATACCTAAAATTAATATTATTTATAATAAAGAAATAAAATAAAACCCTTTAAAAAGTCAAACCTTGAAATTTGTGCCAATCATTTTTTATTGGAAGATAATGCATGCATAGATAATAATGCATATTTTTAAAAATAGAAATGAAATATAATTAAAATAATTACTAAAATATTAATAAAACTCTTCCATCCATGAAGAATAATTGTGGCTCCAATATTCCATCGAAGGAAGATAGAGATATGGTATATTTTTACTATTAGAGTTCATTTTTGAAGCAACATATCTCTTTCTAGAGTAATTTTTTTCTCTAACAACCTTATCACTAGTTTATTCTCAGTGTTCAATTCCAAAAATGAAGGAAAATGTTCAACACCTAATATATATTTGTGTTTGTGTGTGTACAATGACAAAAGACTTTCAGGGGGGGGGTGGTGTTGAAGCCCCGAAAATTGGGTCAACAACAAGGGAGATAACCACCTGGTCCGGACCTTGAAAGCAACTCCTTTTCCATTTGGAATAGTGGTTCCAACTAGGGATAATGGGACCAGTTTCCCAATTTGTTTGTGATGATGCTGAGGGACGATGTTTTCATTCCTAAAAGTTTCTAAGAGAATGCTTTTAATCCAAATCTAATCTAACACATGCAATTTTATTCTAATGAACGGAAACATCTAATTCTAAAAACTATCCTGGGATTAACTCTTCACTTATGCGATCTGAAATAGTTTCCAACAACAATTGGTAATAAAGATTATTCAATTGCTACAAGAAAAGAATCCATTAAAAGTAAATTGTTTCGTATAACAAATTAGCCGAAACAATTATGATAAGCATATTGAATAATAATTTATTCATACACTCAGCATAAAAAGAATAGTTACCACCATACAAAGTGCCAAATGATAACTGAACATTCAGGCCTTTATATATAAACAACTGAAAATAACATATCACTTGACTCATAAACAGAAATCATTAAGAGATAAAAGTACCATTGATAATAAGTCCTACTCATGAGCTTCAGCACTATAGATTTATCTTCTCATAATTCAATATCTGCGAAGAGTACATAAATGCATTTCAGTAGCAGACATTAAACACAGATATAAATAAATCTCATTCCATTCATTTATCAAAACCTCATCAGCGGGGCAAAAGTGCATGTTCTGAAGAACTGTTTTTGATAAATTTATGGACCCCTCTCTAAATACATGAGAGGGGTTTAAATACTACTAACTAAAGACTAAAAACAATTACTACAAAAATATAGGAGGAGGTTTAAATGGCCATCCTCATCTAAAGAAAAAATAAATTGAAATTAAACTGAAACTATATCTAAAGATCAACTATGCATATTTTCTCTTAAGTCGCAAGCATCCAGCATCGGCTTCAGGAGTGTCGGTTGGTCGACCTTCGATTTTAATTGTCCTGCAAAGACAGAATCAGCAAGTGCTAGCGCTATCTTCTCGGCGGAATTTTTAAGGCATTTCAGAGTCATACACTGACTGTGTGGTTTCACCAAATATTGCCAGTAAGTGTCCCATTTTAACTTAGTTAACCTTTTGATTGACTATGCCCTTTCTTCAACTTTCTATCTCCAACTTGTTTGTAGTTGTTGCGTTTTTGGGAGAAATCCTGGAGTGGTTTCTGATATCAGGTTGGCTTTGTGTAGATTTTCATTGACATAGTCAATGACATTGCTTGCTGTTGTCGCTGCTTCTTTTGCTGCCTGTCCTACTTTTTTGATCTGTGCATCCCATTTATTAAACAACATTTCTTTGTGGGATTCATTGATCTTGGGCAACCCTGCTTTCTTGCCTTCCTCTGATTCCTGCCAATTCAAATGGTTAGAAACTTTCTTATAAAGTAAATCATAATCAAGTCACAAATCTACGACTTGACTTGTGATTTTGTCACTCATTTTGCAATGAGAGTTCCATTGTGATATTCTTTGGCAAAGCGTTTCTTGCTGTTGAAAGAGTTGATCATTTAGGGCAAGGGCTTCCGTGACAAATTCTGCGACTTTAGGATCATCGTTGTGCATTTCTAACGTGGCTTGTAATTGCTATTATTTTTCGGCCAGACTTCTTTGATAACCCAGCTGCATTTGCTGGAAGTCCTGTTGTAAATTTACAAATTTTTCTTCTGCTTCCCGGC
The DNA here is from genome assembly GCA_000404065.3 of Pinus taeda. Lineage (NCBI taxonomy): Eukaryota > Viridiplantae > Streptophyta > Pinopsida > Pinales > Pinaceae > Pinus > Pinus taeda. The sequence goes on from APFE030211365.1 coordinate 66,428, forward strand.
TAACGCTGGCCTGTTGTAAATGTTGCTGCAAAAATAGGATTTTATCCTCTTTATCTTTAAGAAATAGTTGAATTTTGGATGCTTTTTCAATAGTAGCAGAAGCATAAGCTCCTACTATTTGGGACAATCTATTCAGGTTCTCTGTCGAATCAGTGGTAGGGTCTTGCCAAAGGACGTCCAACAGCTCTACTTCAAGTGAGAGCATGCTGTCTAGTTTTGAATTCTTTCTCTGTCTCCTGACCACAGCTTTGTGTTGCGGACTGTAAAACACATATAGAGGAGGGATCTCCTCTATATTTAACATGATTTTAGATGACGAAGCTATGGGAATGTGCTCAGTTTCTGGAGCATTGGAAATTGTTTCAATCACCATTTCTGTGACTGTCTATGCTGGATTCCTTGGTGTCTCCACATTTTTCTCCTTCGTGTTGATCAATTCATTAAAGTTTTCCCATTATTTCTCTAGCTCTATTCTTAATGGCTTTGTTGGCAGGATGAGAGGAGCGGGAATTTCCACCTGTGTTGGCGGAAACACTTGTTGCTTAGGATTCTCCTTGGATTGGGCAGTATCTTTGACTGATCCTTCACTCTTATTGTGATCGTTCTCTGACAGTTTAAATCTTTCTGGCGATTCTCTTTCAGACTTAGATTTAGACTTGTCTTGCCCCGAGCTTTCACTCATACTAATGTTGGGAGTGGGTTCCCTCATTGGTTCTACATGCAATTTGTCTAAGGAGAGATTTTCCAATCTTCGTTCTCTGTAGAGTTTAAACTCTTGGAATTCTGCTGGGCCAAACTTGATTTGGGCCAGGTGTAAGATGTCGCTGAGTGTGCTCTTCTGCTGGAAAATGTCATCAAAGAGATCATCTTCCTTAGTGAACACCTTTATTTTAACTGTCGTGGTAAAATTCTTTATCACATCAAAGGGATCAAACTGCCTACCTGGGAACTTAAGTAATCGTAGACTCAACATGTTGTCTACTTCCTTGAAAGCGTGACCTAGATCAAACAATGCAAAAGCTCCACAGCCCACAGGGAATTGTGGCCATATTGCCTTTTTCTTGTCCTTAAGTTCTCTGCTCATTCCTCCAACCTTGGAGGTTTGGTAGGCTATTTCCCGGGCCATCAATTTGTCAGAAACATACAAGGGAAGTGCATGAGGAGAGGCAATGCTTCTGAATACTCTGATATAAGTGAAAAATTCTTCTCCGAACCATCTTCCCATAGGGAGAATATCAATTTCGTATTTAGGAGAAAATCTTGGGGCATCTGTATTATACAACATCTTGTGAATGGGTAGCATAACTCCATGGCAGATTTTATAAAAATATGGGGTGAACTTAGAATCCTACATTTCCTTATGGTAGACTTGAATGGGTAAGGGATTCTGTACCATCCATTTCCAACCCATGAGAGGAAATTTAGAAGCAAAACAGATAACATCCATGACATAGGCAGCTAGAAAGAAGGGAGGATAAATCCTATGAGAAGGACTCCTTTTAGTCCAATAATTCCAAATAGCAGAGGTTAAGTTATTAGACAATATTTGGGCCCAGTCCATTATAATGGCGTTGGTGACCACATCCAGTAGGGGTAGCCACTCGGATGAAAACTTATTGATATCAGGTTTTCTGAATAACCTACATAACATTGCAGCAGTGAAACAATACGAAGAAGAGAGGGAACCAATGTTGTACATACCTTTTTTGTCCCTTTTTAACAGTTCTTCCTTTGCTGGCCAAATTTTTGTGCATTCCGCCAAATCTTCGTTCTCCTTGGCGAATTTCTCCATGAATTGTTTGTTATAGCTAGCCCGCGGCTCTAGTAAATGATACATGCTTCTTAAATTCTGTGGGGTAGATGATCCTATAACTTCCTAATTCCGCGTCTTGAATTTCCTGTCCATTATCTCAGCATCGTTTATCACCCATTTGATCATATCTGTATAGGGAAGTATTTTTGGCCTTGCTGTGATACGGTGTAGGAATGAACATGCAAGCTCTGTAAGTGCTGCTTTAGATGACCCACGTTCATCTTCTGTAGCTGTAACCTCCATGACTCTCTGGTTTTCTTCCTCCAGCAGACTATACATGCCTTCCCAACTAGATATGCTTGCTTCTCTGGTACAGGTGGTGTCTGTGAATAATGGATTCATCTCTGTTTTTTCAGATACCGGAGCTTTTCCTTTCTTCCCCATCATGTTTTGCGCACTATTTTATGTATTTTTTTGCATATCGCTCCTGTAAGTTCACAAGTAGAGAACTAAGACACAATAAGAAAGATAATGAATGATGGTAAGTAATAAGGTGACGAGAAAGCTCTTAATTTCAAAATCACATCAAATATATCACCTTGCGTGAAATAACCCTTTTGCTCAGATCTAAATATTTTCTCATAAATAACCATCAATAAACCACTAAGTTGACATTAATGCCCATAACTCGGTATTGGATGACGAGAAATATTTCATCGAATTGTGAGCCCTTTTGATCTGCGATAAAACGATTTTGCGATTTTCTTTGCAATATCTCAGCTCGTAATATCACTAATCCTTTTAGGTTAACAATCATTTGCTTCATTATGCGACTGCGAGATGCGATTTGCGAGATGCTTTATCGCATTTCGCAATATCGAGATGTTTTATCTTAGGTGGCGCTGCAATATATGGGATCTGCGATATGCGATGAATCTGTGTGGCTCGCGATCTCGCATCATTGTGTTTTCATAATTCCGACAGTTTCTTTATATATGATGCCCTCCGTTACCCTTTTGCGATGCGATATTCATCATTAAGAGAAAGATTTTATTTGAGACTTTTCATAATACTTAAGACTTTGCGTTTGCGGATGTTTTTCCTAAATTTATGATAGTGTGTTTTATTAAAAGGGAATTCTAAGTGCTAGTTTTTTATTTTTTTAGAAGGATCCCCATTTATTTAGTATTATTACTAATACTAAATAAAAATGGGGGTTGTTGCTGGCCACAACAATTGGCGATTCACTAGAAAGAACCAGTTATCTCTGATTAATTTTGTTGAATTTTTTAAAACTTCCAAAACAGGGAAGTTTTCTGGAAAATCAAACTTTATTAAAGAAATATAAAGTGCATAATGCTCTTTTCCATTAACAATTGTTTGTTCCTTCCATGCTAATTTTGATTATTTTCTTCCCAAATCTAGTCATTGCATTTACATCAGTCACTACTTGGTTTATAAGGATAAAAACAAAGACATCTATGTAGATTAGTTTTAAGTATGCTCATTTGTCGTAGGTAGAGCCTCTACTGCCAGTAGGTGTTTATAGCCTCGACAGGGTTACCTGTTACCCAACAATGATCTAGAAGCTTACTTCAAGAAGTATACAATTTTCAAAGATAAATCCACATTCACACTTATTGCTTTCGTTTTCTTTTAATTCTTAAAGAACAATGTCTTGGTTTGGTGGCCAAATTTTGACAGTGCCATTCACTTGATTTATAACTTTACTGAACAAGCTGCTCATGATGAGACCCTGTGTCTTTTGATTGCAACAATATTGAGTCATTGCCCTGTTTTGGTATGCAGCTTGGCAATGTTAGCTAGTTATAATCTTTATGATCATGGTAATCCGGCTCTTGATGAGACCTCTTATTCTTTAAGTTTATAGTGCATAGGTGGATTACTCTTTGAAACTTGTAATTCCCTAAGTGGGGAGGAAATGATTGGTTCTTTAAGAATAGCTCTGGATGACAATTATAGAGTTTTTGAAGACAACTTTTCTACAAAGAACCTTCGTTTTGTTATTGATGCTTTTTATGACCGATACAAAACAAATTCCCACTAAAGGTTGTTTTTAATCAAAATTTGTAAGGTTGAAACTAGTAAAATTTTCAGGCTTGTAGCGCTTGACCATATCTTTCAATAATAATGATTAATTTTCCAAATCAATTCCATTTATACAAGCGAAAAAATAAAATTTACAAGAGACACTAATCTTTTTCGTGAAATCCAAAAGTAACCATTTACAACCTGTTTTATTATCAAAATAAAGCTATAAATAATAATTTACAAAAATAGAAGAGGTCATATTCTATGGAAAATATTTTTTAAGGATCTACCCATTAATAGGTAAATATTCTCTTTTCCCTTCTAAATCTTGCAACATGAAAGTTGATGGACCTATGATTTCAACAATTTGGAATGGTCCAAACCACATCCGTTGGAATTTAGAATGTTTGCCTTTTTCTTCATGAGCCTTATCCCATTTCAATACTAAATCTCCAATTTGAAAATCCTTCCTAGATACCATGTTTGTATTGAAAGAAGCCTTTACTAATGCTTGATGATGTGCATGGGTAATTTTGGCCTGTTCTCGTTGCTCTTCTAGCTTAAGGATCTGCAATTGTCTTAGTTGCAAAGATGAAGAAGGTGTTTCTTAAATAAATTGAAGTAAGGCTAAAGAAGGAATTGCTAGATGAGTTGGGAGAACTACTTTTTTCCCATAAACTAAATTAAAGGGAGAAGTGCCAATGTAAGTCTTTTGAGTTATTCGATCTGCCCAAAGAGCATACATCAAAGATTTGTGCCAATTTCTATGATTTTGATCAATAGTTCACTTAATGATTCTGATTAGGTTTTTATTTGTTGATTCAACCAACCCGTTCCCTTGTGGGTAATAATTCGCAGAATACTTAAGTTTAAAACCTCTTTTAAGTGCAAATTCAGTCATAGCATTGCCAGAAAAATATGATGCATTATTAAACATTAAAGCAAAAGGTAAGCCAAACCTGGTGATTATGAACTGATCTATGAAATCGATGATATGTTCAGCATTAGTTGTCTTGAGAGGAACTGCTTCTAATCATTTAGTAAAATAATCTGTAGCTGTAAGGATGTACCTATGCTATTTAGAAGAGTGAGGAACAATCTCACTATATCCAATCCCCATTGCTAAAATGGTTGGTCGATATTAACCGACTGCAATGGCAATGATGGTTTCTTCTGTCTTCCAACAACAATTTGACAAACTTGACATTTCCTTTCATGGCTATGTGCATCTTTAAATAAATTAGGCCAATAGTATCATGTGCGCAAAATTTTTTGTTGTTGCATCTCCTGCATATTGTCCACCTGCTGGTCCATCATGGAGTTCCTGCAACACTTTTTCAGCTTCAGATTTCTTAAGACCCTGAAGAAGAACAAAATCATAATTCATCCTAAAAAGTACATCGTTTACAAGTTGATATTGCTTAGCTTTCAATCTTAGGGCTCTTTTCTTTATATGATTCAGATTTGAAGGAGCATATCCATTTTTTTTAAATAAAACATGATATCAACATATCTCGATTCAATATCGTTTAGGCTTACCTCATACATTTGTACCTCTTGACTGGGAGATGGTAATTCTGATATAAGCGATGCTCCATCCAACATACTACAAAAGCCTTGACCTTTTACAGTATTTGCTGGCTTGATCTCAGCATCATATTCTTGTAGGACAGTGACCCAATTTGCGCTCTTTTCACCCACGTCTTTCTGTACCAAGAGATTTCTTACTACTGGAAATGGCACTATTAACTTTGTATGGGTCTTAAGAAGAAAGGGTCTAAAGTGTTTGATTGCTTTGAAAACTGCATATTAAGCTTGTTTCTCAACATCAGAATAATTTAATTCAGCCCCTTGCAAATTTGAACTAAAGAAGGCCATTGGGGCTTCCGCTTTGTCTTGATTAACTTGCGTGAGTATTGCAGCATATGACTTTTAGAGGCAAATGTATACAAAATGTTAGGATCGGAAAAATTTGGAGTCACTAGGGATGGGGCATTAACAATTGCTTGCTTAATCAGATTGAACGCTTCATATTCTGCCTGATCCCATTTAAAGAGTGATTTTTTCTTAATCATTGCTTGTAATGGTGATACGATTCTTGAGAATTCTAGGACAAATATTTTAACAAAATTAATTTGACCAAGGAAGGATTGCATTGCTTTCTTATTATGTGGTAAGGATATTTCAGAAATTTCTTTAATCCTATCTGGATCAATATGGATTCCAGATTTAGACACTATAAATCCAAGAAGTTTTCCTTCACTTAATGCAAAAAAAGACTTTTTTGGATTAACTGAAATCCCATACCTTTGACAATGTTGAAATATCTACTTTAAATCTCTAAGGTGATTACTAAGTTTTTTAGAATATATTGTTATGTCATCCAAGTAAATCACCACTGATTTGTTTACTAATCCCTTAAATGCAATATCCATGGCCCTTTGAAATGTGGCACCAGCTATAATCAGCCCAAACAGCATCTTTTGATATGCATATGTACTCCATTTGGTTCTGAATGTGGTTTTTAGCTGATCATCCGGAAGGACTAAGACTTGGTTGCAGCTGGAGAAACCATCTAAAATGGACTTCAATTACGATCCCGCAACTGCTTGTAATATTTGTTCCATAGGAGGCAGGGGAAAATTATCCTTTTGGCAAGCTTTGTTAAAATTTTGAAAGTCAATACAAATTCAAATATCTCCTTGTTTTCTTTCTAACTGGAACCAGATTGGAAACCCATCTAGAATGCCGAACGGGAAAAATAATTTTGGATTTCAACAATTTATTGAGCTCAGACTTAATCTGACTCCCCAGATTAGGATGGATCTTCCTTAGCTTTTTCCAGACTGTTTTTTCATTAGTTATCATCGGGATAGTATGCTGGATGATTGAAGTGTCGTAAGTCTTAAGGTCATCGTAATTCCAGGCAAAGACATTTTTATACTGTTTCAGGACTCGAACAAAGGCTAACTTTTCTTTTGGGGCTAGACCAAGACAAGGATATTCTGCGGCTTAGTATCCATTCCTAGATTTACTAATTCACAGTTCAGATTTGATCTTTGAAGTTTTGAATTGGTAGACCTTTTGAATCTGTCTTTTAAATCATATAGGTCTTCTAACTTGACTACAAATTTTGGTATGGCATTATTGGTGCTCTCTTGTTGTAACTACTTGTCATGTTGGTCCTCGTCGATTATCTGATTACTGTAAGATCCTTCTAAAGTTAGGAAAATTACAATATCAGGGTCATCGTTAAAAATTCTCTAGTTGGTAACATTATTAGGGATGGAGGGCCTAAAGATTAATTCGATTGAGAATCTGTCTTGGCTATTGTCTTCTGAGGGAATGAGCTTGGAAGCTACATTAGCCAGGAGGTCAGCACTAGCATCTTGGAGTCTAGGAATGGATGAAATATTGAATGCTATAAAATGTTCAGTCAGATCTTGTACTAAAGATTGATAATGCTTTAAATAACCTGATAGAAAATGCATAATATTTCGTACCTATTTAATAACAATCTAAGAATCTCTAAAGACTTGTAGATACTTGATGTCCAGTTTGATCGCTTTGTACAACCCTTGCACTAAAGCTTCATATTCTGTAGTGTTCTTTGTGCAATCGAACTCAAGTCTATAGGTTAGCATGGTTTTATTCCCTTCTGGACTAACTAATACACATCCTGCTCCTGCTCCATCATTAGACTTAGAACTGTCAAAAAATAATTTCAAAAATAAAGAGTTATTTACAGGACTATCTACAAAATTAACGCATTTAGAATTGTCTATTTGAGAAAAGTTTTCTACTTGAGACAAAACATAATGTTCTAAATAAGGCGAAGCATGAGCATTAAAATTTCCTAAGAAAGATTCAATAGAATAGTTCCCAATTATATTGTTGTTGTACGCTATAGGTTCATTTTCTCCTTCCAGCTCTGTCACTATGTATTTTTGATGTATTTCTCACTCAACCTCTATCTGATTTGGTTTACCATTGTAAGGGAGCCACATATGTGACGAGTCGGTTGCAAAGTATCCATGAAGCTTTTCAGACCAATCCCTGCTAAGAATTAAACCATAAAATTTAGGAACATCTGCAACTAAAATATTAATGACTTGACATACCTTTGGATTCGATGAGAGCCTTATGGTCACTTGATTTAGTTCACCAATTACTTCAACTTGCAACCGGTCCATCTGAACTATGCATACTGCAGATTTTTGAGGTTGGACGTTTAACTTTGCACAAATTGTTTTAGGTAAAATATTAGATGAAGCACCTGACTCTACTAAACAACTATGAAAATTTTTATTGAAAATTTCGAAAGTAAGGAGGAATGGAGGAGTATGGGATTTTGACCTACCTCCAATTAAAGCAATATCACTTGGGTCAACTTTATTTGCCATACTAGTTGGAGGTATTCCCATTTCATGAGAAGCTTGTGAGATTACAGCGGTAGGAAGAGGTGCAACGGGTACTACATGCAGCTCTTTCAAAAGTAGTTTTTGTTGATGCTTTAATTTACTCAGTTCATGAAAAGTGATGTTGGCCCTAGTCTTCTTTATTTCTTCAACAATATTATACTCCATCTCATTGAAAACGAGCAGTGTTTTAGATGGAGTTGATGATTCGGATTGGACTGGGTTTGTTTGAGTCGCTTTTGGTGATGATTACTTACCTGCGACTTTATCCTTGGAAATCGAGCTTGCGTTCTTCTATTTGGAACTGGGATGTGGAGGATCGAGTTGATTTCTACTTCTGGTACTGACTGGTGATGCCTCTTGATCCTCTTCATCTAGAGGAATGAAGTCCCACATTCCCTGTAATTCTACAACCTCATCTTCATCAATAGGTTCTTCATTGGAAACTTCTTCTTCTTCTTCTTCAGATTCTGCATTTTTTATAGCATTAGGAGGCTTTGGATTAGTTGAAGGGTTTTTCCTATAAGGCTTGTAGGGTTTCTTAGAAAAAGTCTCTGCTATTTGTTTTTTAATGTCAACCATTTCGTTAGGAATGGTTTTTAAAACTTTCTGTAATCCTTCCAAATCAAATGTGTCCTTTAATTGCTTTTTCTTAGGATCATATCTAAAGGCAACGTTCTTAGATTTTCTTTGATCAACAACATTTTTATTTTCTAAAGCTAAGATACACTTTTCTACTGCTATCTCTTCCTTCATGTTTTCAGCCAATGTTGGCTTGGCAGCCCTATCAACAAAGATTGCTATATTCGATGGTAAAGCAGATATGTACCATTCACTTCGAACTTCTTCGCTAGGCTTGGAAGCGGTAGGGATTCTATTCAAGAGTTTGTTGAAACGCGAGTTGAAATATTTGATAGGTTCTCTCGATTCGGTCTTAATATTTGATAGATCATTGATCAATGTTGCCATAGACCTATCATCGCCAAATTTTGTCAAAAATTGCTCTTGGAAAATGCCCCTACTAGTAATGGATCTTGATGGTAATGAAAAATACCAGGACCCAGGGGCTCCTTGTAAAGTATATGGAAAAAGTCTAACAACAACGTCTTCATTTGTAACTTTGTTTAAATTTATTGATAACATAAAGTTATTTATGTGTTCTTTTGTTAGCATGCCTATTTCAAGATTAAACTTGGGCAGTCATTTCTCGGGCTGGGCCGGTAATTGACTCAAGGGTGCAGGCATTGAGACTGCCCCTGGATTGTTCCATGGGTTTTGAGCCATCGTTGAACTACTAACAAAGGAAAGCATAGATGAAGTTCCTTGTGGTGGGGATGAAGATGTTGAACTTCCAGTACTCTATTGAACAACGATAGTGGAGGAGTGGATAGTTGACTTTGCAATGGAGAAGATGGAATGGGTGACAATGATGAAAGAGTCTCAATATCAGACCCTTGAGGTGTCTTCCTTACTCTTTTCCTTTTAGGTAGAGGTAATTCGGTTGGTTCAATACCAAGCTTTTCACTCTGTAATATGGTAAGAGGATGAGAAGGAATATATTGCGAAGTCACACTACCTTGAGATAATTCAGATTTCTGCGATGATATGGAAAATCCTTGAAGTTTATGGATCAAACATTGAACTTCATGGGGTTTGATAGTAGATTTATCTGAAATATTTGGGTTTGTGGTAGTGGTTGTTGTTTTCTCAACTTCTCGCTTAAGATTTAAAGACTCATAATGCGATGGAGAAGTTGGGGGAGATGTTGAGGGCGATTTACTCTCAGAATGGGTTTTAGATTTAGATTTACTAGCCATTCACAGTTCGGGCCCTCCTTCTATCGCCAAATATGTTGAAGCACTGAAAATCGGGTCTACAACAAGGGGGATAACCACCTGGTCTGGACCTTGAAAGCAGCTCCTTTTCTGTTTGGTATAGTGGCTTCGACTGGGGATAATAGGACCAGTTTCCGAATTTGTTTGTGGTGATGCTAAGGGATGATGTTTTCCTTCCTAAAAGTTTCTAAAGAGAATGATTTTAATATAAATATAATCTAACACATGCAATTCTATTCTAATGAACGGAAACATTTAATTCTAAAAACTATCCCGGAATTAACTCTTCACTTATGCGATCTAAAATAGTTTCCAACAACAATTGGTAATAAAGATTATTCAATTGCTACGAGAAAAAAATCCACTAAAAGTAAATTGTTTCGTATAACAAATTAGCCGAAACAATTATGATAAGCATATCGCATAAAAATTTATTCATACACTCAGCATAAAAAGAATAGTTACCACCGTATAAAAGTTCCAAATGATAACTAAACATTTAGGCATTCATATATAAACAACTGAAAATAACATATCACTTGACGCATAAGCAGAAATCATTAAGAGATAAAAGTACCATTGGTAATAAGTCCTACTCATGAGCTTCAGCAGTATAGATTTATCTTCTCATAATTCAATATCTACTAAGAGTACAGAAATGCATTTCAGTCGCAGACATTAAACACAGATATAAATAAATCTTGTTCCATTCATTTATCAAAACCTCCTCAATGGGGCAAAAGTGCATGTTTTGAGGAACTGTTTTTGATAAATTTCTGGACCCCTCTCTAAATACATGAGAGGGGTTTAAATACTACTAACTAAAGACTAAAAATACTTACTACAAAGATATAGGAGGAGGTTTAAATGACCATCCTCATCTAAAGCAGTAATAAATTGAAATTAAACTGAAACTGTATCTAAAGATCAAATACATCTGTTCTCTTAAGTCGTGGCGTCCAGCATCAGCTTTAGGAGTGTCGGTTGGCCGACCTCCGATTTTAATTATCCTGCGAAGACGGAATCAGCAAGCGCTGACGCTCTCTTCTCGGTGGAATTTGTAAGGCACTTCAGAGTCATACATTGACTGTGTGGTTTCATGAAATATTGCCAGTAAGTGTCCCATTTTAACTTAGTTAACTTTTTGATTGATTCTACCCTTTCTTCAGCTTTCTGTCTCCAACTTGATTGTAGTTGCTGCGTTTTTGGGAGAAATCCTGGAGCGGTTTCCAATATCAGGTTGGTTCTGTGTAGATTTTCATTGACACAGTCAATGACATTGCTCGTTGTTGTCATTGCTTCTTCCACTGCCTGTTCTGCTTTTTTGATCTGTGCATCCCATTTATTAAACAACATTTCTTTGTGGGATTCATTGATCTTGGGCAACCCTGCTTTCTTGCCTTCCTCTGATTCCTGCCAATTCAAATAGTCAGAAACTTTCTTATAAATTAAATCATAATCAAGTCGTAAATCTACGACTTGACTTGTGATTTTGTCACTCATTTCGCAGTGAGAGTTCCATTGCGATACTCTTTGGCAAAGCATTTCCTGCTGTTGTAAGAGTTGATCATTCAGGGCAAGGGCTTCTGTGACAAATTCTGCAACTTTAGGATCATCTTTGTGCATTTCTAACGTGGCCTGTAATTGCTATTCTTTTTCGGCCAAACTGCTTTGATAACCCAGCTGCATTTGCTGGAAGTCCTGCTGTAACTTTACCAATTTTTCTTCTGCTTCCCAGCTAATGTTGGCCTGCTGTAACTGTTGCTACAAAAATAGGATTTTATCCTCTTTTAAGCAATATTTGAACTTCGGATGCTTTGTGAATAGTAGTAGAAGTATAAGCTCCTGCGATTTGGGACAATCTAGTCAGGTTCTCTATCGGATCAGTGGTAGGGTCTTGCCAAAGGACGTTCAACATCTCTGCTTCAGGTGAGAGCATGTTGTCTAGTTTTCGCTTCTTTCTCTGTCTCTTGACCACAACTTTGTGCCGCGGACTGTAAAACACATCTAGGGGAGGGATCTCCTCTATCTTTAGCATGATTTCAGATGACGAAGCTATGGGAATGTGCTCAGTTTCTGCAGCATTGACAACTATTTCAATCACCATTTTTGTGTCTGTGCTGGATTCGTTGGTGTCTCCACATTTTTCTCCTCTGTTTTGATCAAATCATTAAATTTTTCCCATTATTTCTCCATATCTGTTCTTAATGGCTTTGTTGGCTGGATGAGGGGAGCGAGAATTTCCACCTGTGTTAGCAACAACACTTGCTACTCAGGATTCTCCTTGGATTGGGTAGTATCCCTAACTGATCCTTCACTCTTATTGTGATCGCTCTCTAACCGTCTAGATCTTTCTGGTGATTCTCTTTGAGACTTAGATTTAGACTTGTCTTGCCCTGAGCTTCCACTCATACTAATGCTGGGAGTGGGTTCCCTCATTGGTTCTACACACAATTTGTCTAAGGGGAGATTTGCCAATCTTCATTCTCTGTAGAGTTTAAACTCTTGGAATTCTGCTGGGCCAAACTTGATTTGGTCCAGGTGTAAGATGTCTCTGAGTGTGCTCTTCTGCTGGAAAATGTTGTTGAAGAGATCATCTTCCTTAGTGAACACCTTTATTTTAATTGCTGTGGTAAAATTCTTTATCACATTAAAGGGATCAAACTATCTCCCTGGGAACTTAAGCAATCATAGACTCAACATGTTGTTTACTTCCTTGAAAGTGTGACCTAGATCAAACAATGCAAAAGCTCCACAGACCACAGGGAATTGCGGCTAGATTGCATTTTTCTTGTCCTTAAGTTCTTTGCTTATTCCTCCAACTTGCAGGTTTGGTAGGCTATTTCCCGGGCCATCAATTTGTCAGGAACATACAAGGGAAGTACATGAGGAGAGGTAATTCTTCTGAATACTCTAATATAAGTGAAAAATTCTTCTCCAAACCATCTTCCCACAGGGAGAATATCAATTTTGGCTTCAGGAAAAAATCTTGGGGCATTTGTATTATACAACACCTTGTGAATGGGTAGCATAACTCCATGGCAGATTTTATAAAAATATGGGGTGAATTAGAATCCCACAGTTCCTTATGGTAGACTTGAATGGGTAAGGGATTCTGTACTGTCCATTTCCAACCCATGAGAGGAATTTTAGAAGCAAAACAAATATCATCCATGACATAGGCAGCTAGAAAGAAGGGAGGATAAATCCTATGAGAAGGACTCCTTTTAGTCCGATAATTCCAAATAGAAGAGGCTAAGTTATCATACAATATTTGGGCCCAGTCCATTATAGTGGTGATGGTGGCCGCATCCAGTAGGGGTAGCCCCTCGGATGAAAACTTATTGATATCAGGTTTTCCGAATAGCCTACATAACATAGCAACAGCGAAACAATACGGAGAAGAGAGGGAACCAGTGTTGTACATACCATTTTTGTCCTTTTTTAACTGTTCTTCCTTCACTGACCATCTTTTGGTGCATTCTACCAAATCTTCGTTCTCCTTGGCGAATTTCTCCACGAATTGTTTGTTATAGTTAGCCTGTGGCTCTGGTAAATGATACATGTGTCTTAAATTCTGTGGGGTAAATGATCATATAACTTCCTGGTTCTGCGTCTTGAATTGCCTGGCCGTTATCTCAACATCGTCTGTCACCCATTTGACCATATTTGTATAGGGAGGTATTTTTGGCCTTGTTGCGATACGCTGTAGGAATGAGCATGCAAGCTCTGTAAGTGATGCTTTAGATGACTTGCGTTCATCTGCCATAGTTGTAACCTCCATGACTCTCAGGTTTTCTTCCTCCAGCAGACTATACATGCCTTCCCAAGTAGATATGCCTGCTTCTCTAGTATAGGTGGTGTCCGTGAATAATGGAATCATCTATGTTTTTTCAGATACTGGAGCTTTTCCTTTCTTCCCCATCACGTTTTGCGCACTGCTATGTGTATTCTTCTACGTACCACTCCTGTAAGTTCACAAGTAGAAAACTAAGACACAATAAGAAAGATAACAAATGATGGTAAGTAATAAGGTGACGGGAAAGCTCTTAATTTCAAAATCACATCAAATATATCACCTTGCATGAAATAAACCTTTTGCTTAGATCTAAATCATTTATCATAAATAACCATCAATAAACCACTAAGTTGACATTAATGCCCATAACTCGATGTCGGATGACGAGAAATATTTCATTGAATTGTGAGCCCTTTTGAACTGCGATTTTGCGATTTGCTTCGCAATATCGCGGATCGCAGTATCGCTAATCCTTTTTCGTTAACAATCATTTGCTTCATTATGTGATTGCGAGATGCTTTATCGCATTTCGCAATATCGGGAGATTTTATCTTAGGTGGCGCTGCAATATATGGGATCTGTGATATGTGATGAATCTCTGCGGCTCGCGATCTCGCATCACCGCGTTTTCGCAATTCCGACAGTTTCTTTATATATGATGCTCTTCGTTACCCTTTTGCAATGCGATGTTCATCATTAAGACAATGATTTTGTTTGAGACTTTTCATAATACTTAAGACTTTGCGTTTGCAGATGTTTTTTCTAAGTTTATGATAGTGTGTTTTATTAAAAGGGAGTTCTAAGTGCTAGTTTTTTATTTTTTTAGAAGGGTCTCCATTTATTTAGTGTTATTACTAATACTAAATAAAAAGGGGGGTTGTTGCTGGCCATAATAGGGGGTTGGGGAGCAATATTTTGGAGGCAATATAAGAGACTGTATTTTAGTTGTAAGCCTCATGGGCCATAAGATATTGTAATTTTCTCATATCTAAGGGGAGGATCCATTGGATTCATATCTTATGGATGGTAGATCCTTGTACTTTCTTGATATTTCTGTTTCTGAATTTCTCACTATTACATACCTGTTATTTTCCATGTAGTTTTGATGTACAACTGGATATCAATTTGGTGCTACGTCCATTGATTGAAGGATATATTTCTTTCAATACTCTGTTTATGTATACAATATTTATGCATTTATATGATATTAGTGAAAGGATTTCAGTAGTGACCCTTTTGCGCATTTTCCATATATCCAAATGAGGTTATTAAAATTACAATTAAATATGTGACAACTAAATTCACATATTGTGCTTAACTCATGCACTTAATGCTTGATTTATATTTTAATGCCCAACAAATCATTCTTGTTCATCTCATCTTGACATTGATTTTCTTATCCACTATTAAGCATGAGGTTTTACTTTTTATTTCAATTTTTGTGTTCTTTGTGTGGTGCCTTAAGCTTCCAGAGAGGTTGCCACCACCAAACTGCCTCCACTGAGGTTTTACGTTTTCATTTCACATATTTTAAATCCTAGTCTCATGCCATCTACATTTTCAACCCTCTTTTTTCTAGTTCTTTCCATTTAAAATTTTCCACTAGACTTAGTGTTTTGTGTTGTTGTTACGTGAGAGAGTGCAACTGATTATCTTGAATGAGATGAGGGATCCCTATTAGACCAAAGGGCTAACTTGTGGTAAAAATGGTTTTTGGTGCCTTACCATAGTTCCCAAACAGTCGGGGAACATCTTAAGAGAAAGTTACATTAGGACACATAACTTCATCAATTACAAATTTGCAAAACTTCTCAATTGCTTCTTATTTCTACACTAGAGTTTCAAGTAATGATTATAGATGGAGGTACCATAAATTGTTCAGGGGAGTGACATTGTATTAAGTTCAATATAAGGGAATATTTATTGTATAGTCCCATGATTGCAACCCAACTGGATGGTGCTAATGTTGTATTAGGGGTCCAATGGTGACAATCATTATGAATAATGACCATTAATTTTCAAGATCTTTTCATGGATTTTTCTCAAAAGGAAAGGAAATTGAGCTCTAAGGTATCCAAGGGAAACCATTTGAAATGATAATCTCTAACAGCATGACAAAAGTATTAAAAATGGGGACATTTTGATTATTGGGATTGGCCAAATATAAATGATAACATTTGAGGCAATCCCCCACCCCTCAATTTTATAGACATGGCACTCCTCTATAACAAAGAATATTAAATGAATAGAAGAAAAATAAGAAAAATAAAGGGCATACGATGGGACCAAGCATCAAATATTCACATTAATATGATACACATTGATACAAATATAATGATACAGACATAAATGAAATTATCAATCATGGATTTATAGCATCACTTAAAGTAAAGACTTACACATTTATATATTTTACAAAAATATTTATGGAACACATTTGTAGAGAAATTTAAAAAGATAATTGCATTAAAACTCATTGGGATGAAAAAAGTTATACCCTTGTAATCTCAAGATTTAAACTTAAAATCCAAGATTACACTAGACATGAACTCTTAGGAGTTCTTTGTGGAACCTTTAAAAAATATACAAATGTTTAAATAAAGTTTGTAATATTTAAGAAATTTAAAATGCATTCATCCATTCGAGGATAGCGGTTGGGCTCACATGAACCATATTTTGGCCCAAAGGTGATGCTGAGAGGGGTCTATCAGTGTGAGATCAATTT
>APFE030211366.1:1633-69244 GCA_000404065.3 Pinus taeda
TGGGCCCAAAGTGCTTCCAATGCACTTTAACTTGCTTGATTGCTTGGTTCTGGAGCATGAGCACTTTTTTCTACAATATACATTGAGGCTCCAGCTGGAATTATCCATATGGTTCCACCTACAATACATACCATTTAATCACATTATCAACATCTTTAACATAATTATTAAGCATTGACACATAGAAAACATCATGTACTTTCACTGTTGGAGGTAGTGTAGGTTGATAGGATATTGGCCCAATCCTCTCAATAATACTGAAGGGTCCACAAAAGCATGGTGCCATCCTGGCACATGAATCAATCTGTAAGGAGATCTTCATTATTTTTATGTGTCAGTACACTTTTTACCCAACATGGAACTCCTTGAACAACCTACTCTGACATGCATTTCTCTTATGCATATCTTGTGCTTCCTTTATATTCTTCTTGATTACTCGCACTTCCTATTCCATGTCCACCAACATGTCTGGTCCAATCAACACTCTGTTAACTAGATAGCTCCAACTAATGGAAGAATTACAACTCCGCCCATACAATGCCTCAAACAAGCTCATCTTCAAAGATTCATGATACCCATTGTTGTAAGAAAACTCTACCAGTGGAAGAAATATTCCCACTTTCATTGTTGATGCATCACATACATCCTCAACATGTCCTCCAATATCCTGTTGACCCTCTCTGCCTGTCCATCTGTCCATGGATGATAAGATATAGTGAAGGCCAACTCTATGCCCAACCTGTAAACAACTCCTTCTAAAACTTGTAAGTGAACTGTGCATCCCTGTTTGACACAATATTCTTTGGGAAACCATGAAATCTAACCACATCTCTAATGAATACATGTGTTACGTCACTAGCTGAGAATGTAGACTTCACTAGAATGAAGTGCGTAACCTTTGTCAATCTATCCACAACAACTAGGATGGAATCATGTTGTCTCACTATTCTCAACAAACCTGTGATAAAGTCCATGGAAATAACCTCCCATTTCCATTATGGAATTGCAGTCGGTAGTAGCAGTTCAATGGGATGCTTACACTTGTCTTTTACATACTAACATTCGAAACCCCTAGCCATAAACTCTACTACAACCCTCTTCAGATTCGACCAATAATAAAATTTCTTCACTACAGTCAATGTCTTTTGATAGCTTGGGTGACTTTAATATAATTTCATGTGAAACTCCCTCAATATCACCTTCTTTAGCTCGCTACTATCTGGAACATATATCATGTCTCTAAATCTAACCAATCCATCAGCCATAAGACAATATTCCACATCTTGTGCACCTTCACCTGTATTTGTACCACTACTTGTACATGTACCTGTACTTTGCTATAACTTGTGCAAAATATTCATATACCTGACATCCTGCTAACCTTCTTGCAAGCTCTAATCTTGTAAGTCTATCCCATAGGAGCTCATAGTTACTAAGTTATTTACTTGTACTCGCCTACTAAGAGCATCTGCCACCATGTTCTCCTTCCCTTTGGTGTACCTGATCTCAAATTCAAACTCACTGATCGTGGCCAACCATCTAGCCTGTCGTGCATTCAGATTTGGTTGGTCAAAAAAATACCTCAACCCAATGTGATCACTCATCAGCACAAGCCTCCTACCAAGAAGATAGTGCCTCCACATATTCACTGCATGTATGATCATTACTAAATCAAGATCATGTGTCAGGTAGTTTTGATCATGCTCATTTAGTTTTGTGACTCATAGCATACCACATGTCCATCCTGCATAAGGACTCCACCAAATCCTCTTTTGCAAGCATTTTTGCACACTACAAACTCTTTGTCCAAATCTGCAATCTGTAGCATTGGTGCATGTTTCAAAAACTTCTTAAGCTACTCAAAACTAGCCTCAAACTTCTCTGTCCATTCGAACTATTTACCTTTCCTTTGCAATTATGTAATAGGATAATAAATCTATGAGAAGTTCCTGATGAACATCCTGTAGTAGCCTGCCAACCCAATGAAAGATCTCACCTCATCCACATTCCTAGGAGTTACCCACTTCATGATGGCCCTTATCGTTTTTGGATCTACTTCAATGCCCTCCTTGGATACAACATGTCCTAATTATTGTACCTTAGTTTGAAAGAAACTACACTTGCTGAGCTTAGCATACAAATGACACTCTATCAACAAGCTCAACAGTATTGTTAAATTATCGGCATGACCTTCCTCATTTGTAGAATATACCAATATTTCATCAATGAACACAATAACAAACGTATCCAGATATGGACGCAACACACTATTCATCAAGCACATAAATGTAGCTGGAGCATTAGTCAAACAGAATGGAACTACAACAAACTCACAATGCCTATACCTAGTCTTGAATGTAGTCTTGTAAATGTCATCTTCATTGATGCATACCTGATAGTACCTTGACCTCAAGTCCATCTTAGAGAACGTTGTTACTCCCTTCGGCTGATAAAACAAATAATCAATCCTTGGTAATGGGTACTTGTTCTTGATGTTCACTTTATTCAACTGCTTGTAGTCAATGCATAATCTAAGAGTACCATCCTTCTTCTTCACAAACAATACTATTTCACCCCAAGGTGATATACTTGGCCTAATGTATCATTTGTCGAATATTTCCTTTAAATGCAACTTCAACTCTACGAACTCAGATGTGCTCATCTTGTGTGATCTTGCCAAGTATGATTCCTCCAATGATTGAGTAATCAGATCATGAAAATTTTATGAAGAATGTGAATATTGTGAGATATATTGATTTTCAATTTGTGCGATTAATGGATGAGGATTATTGAAAGAGAAATTATTGTCCTAATCATGCTTGAAACTAGCATCAAGACTATGAGAACCTGACATAACCATAAACGTACGATGAAATGTTGCAATAGCTTAAGGTAGTTCCAAGATATTAGATGGTAGATCATAAAAAAACAGGGGTTTATAATAATCAATCATAAAAAACACAAAGTCGTTATGAGATGAGTCAACGAAAAGATCACGACAACCATGATAAAAAAATTCCATCATCAAAAACAAAGTCAACCTCATGATATGATGAATCATAGAGAGGGGGAGATTGAAAACAAGGAATTTCACTCTCTGTTTCTTCAATATTCCAAATGATAGATGGGAGAGATTGCATAGAGAATATATTTCCTCACCCTATTCGAATGTTAAATTGGAACTCAATGCATTCTAATTGTAATCAATATTAACATTGTTAGAAACTGATCTTTGGAAAGATGGAAAAGGTATGTCAAAATTATGGAAGATTTCAGGATAATGAGGGAGAGGCGAGAGAGAAGAATCATCAGCTTTCATTGTAGATTCCTATTCATAAATGGAGTCCCATACATAGTCATTATAAATTATATCACAAGTTTCTATATTAACACCAACTCCATCTTGAATTTGATCCCCATGAGACCTAGAAGAAGCGATTATAACAGGTGGTTGTAACAACTCATGATCACAAGGATAAAATAAACCAATGGATGGAGGATGAGGAGAAAGAACATTATCGATAAAATCATAACCCCAGTCAAAACTTGCATTTAAATTTTGAATATGTGAAGCGGGAGAAAATGGTGGTATATTAACGAATGGATTCTCAAGTTCTCTAAACTCAACCTATGTAAATTGAGTTGTTTGATGAGGGGAAGATGAAGAGTCACTTGGAACAATGACTTCCTTTGTCACAAATTTGAGAGCTCCATAACTAGTATACGTTGGGAGAGTTTCGAAGGATTCATATTTTGTTGGATTCATCGAGATATGAACAAGAAATTCAAACTTATCTTTCATAAAACTCCAATTGATATCATCCTCATAAAATTCATAACATAAATGAATAAAGTGATCGTGGAAATATTCAAGAGATTCATCAAATTCCTTTCTGAGATAAATGATTTTCTTGTAAACAGATTTATAATCATACCTATTAATGGTGAGGTAGAGCTCCTTGACAAGATATTTGAAAGAGTGAATAAAAACAGCTGGAAATGTGTAACACCATTCCTTAACGCGTGCTTTCAACGTAAGGACGAAAAAACTGCAATCAGTATCCTCATAGTGAATTTTATGATGAGTGCAAAATTAAAAAAAGCAAGTTGTGTGCTTGAGAATGGTTGTTCCACCCTCACCATCAAAATTCAAATTTGATGAGTCATGAACTATCCTTGAGGGCACTTATATATTTGCAACTCTCGAAACACATATCGGGGTTAAGATATGGGAAGAAGCCATTTAAAGATAAGGAAAGTTCAAACAGACTTCACGGGCTCAGCTTGTCATTTTTCCCTCTTTATAGCACCAAAAATGTTGAGAGTGTTAGACCCACCAACATTCAGGGGGGTATCCCCGATATGAAGTCCTAATTAGACTTCACACCATTTGGATTAGGAGCCCCATCCAGAATACAACCTACTTTTTGAAATAGTGGGTTTATGTGGTCTGCCTTGGATGTGATAATGTATAGAATGTTGTATTCCTGACTTTGATGAAACAAGTGTATAGATATGTGAAGAGTCAAGTGCAATGTATGAGAGATTCTAAAACAACAAGGGTAAAGTAAGTGATCCCCTTTGAATTATGTAATAGTATGCAACTTTAAAGGAACACACGAGCATTAAATGAGTCATTAGCTAGCCTGCAAACTAGTCCACATGATAACCATGGTTGAAATACATAACAACACGCATTCAACAATATTCATACTCATGCAAAGAAAATAGTTCATAAGTGATAGCGTAAATGAAATAACATAAATTTCAAACATAACGAGAGTAGTCCCCCTATATTCACAACATATGCATGAAAACATGTCAGCTCTAAGATTTTATTAAAGTGAAAATACCAAACATACATATATAATTTCCAAACCACTAGTTCCAATAGTTGAACATGATGTAAACACCTGATTCTCCAAACAAAGATATTCCCACTATGCTAAGGAGAATCCAAGGCTCTAAAAGAAACTCCCAAACTTTTGATCCTAAGAGAAAAGCTTGGCTCAAAGCCCCTTACATGAGTTATGAGGGTATATTTTTAACAAATGAGATGACTATTCATATCCCTTTGTGACTCTTTGACTTCCCTCGTGACCTTTTGACTTCTCCATACAATGACACTTCATATTCCAAAATTGACACTTGGACTTCCACTTACAATTAATTGCAAAATAAATATTACAATATTGCTCATACCCATATGAGACAAAATTGGGTAGAGTCAACTAGACAACCTAATAGGATAGACACATATAAAGCTTGTTTTTGGGGAAACTTCAGCTCATCCACTTCAATTTGTAGCTTCTCAGTTACATAGTGACACCAAACTTTGTAATGTGTGATGAGTTCCCCAAAATTTGAAATGGGATTAGAATGGAAGCAGAATTTATCCTCCATTGAATCGGGTACAATTCCTTGGAACTAGTTTGAGTTTCTTTCTTCAACAAGAGAAAAATGGTATTGATTTGGATAGGGCCACCAATGTACTTCTACATATTATACATGTTCACCTCTAGGTCTTCCTTTGTGGTGATCTGCCTGAGAGGTTTCACGTATTCATTAACCTCATGTATTACCTGATTCTTTCCTTTGGCTTTGGTGAGTGAGGCAATTGATGGGATCTTATGTGACTTCACCATGAAATACACCATGTTAAATAATTGTGCATAAGAAGCTTGAATGTTGGTTATGAATGATCTATGTTGTTTGTTTCTCTTGATAAGAATCTGCACCTCTATGTTCTCCCACTCAACCTGTTGCCTTGTCTTTTCCACCAACTCAGGAGGTACACCTTTGTGTTGCATTTCTCACTCATGCACAACAATAATGGATGTATGAATAGACTTGAGAGTTTTAACATTATATTTTCACTTCTGTTGCATGTCGTGCAAGTAGACAACTTCTTTGTGCATGGTTACAAGCTCCCCATAAAGGCTTCTCATGATCTCTACCAAGGCCAACGCTTCACAAAGTATGGTTGCCTTAAGTTTTTCTATATATTCTTGTGCGGAAGCTACTTTTTGGACCTCTACTTGGAGTTTTTCAAATTCTTGACTTGCAGCATGTAAGTTATTTTTCATCTATTTTTTCTTAACCATCAGATACTCTGTGTTTGAATTTGTTTCTCCCACGAAGGTCAACTTGGTTGCGGCAATGGCTTCTGGAATATTTCTAGTACCCATCACAATCACCCTTTCTCTAATGAATTTAAGAGATGTGAGGTCGTTCGAAAGGTGCTTCTTTCTCACTTGTACAATATTCTTCTGGAACTTGTCATAATGTAGATTATACATATCCGTGAATGAACCATCATCAAGAGGAATGATTTCCTCTTCTTCACTTGGAGATTGCTTTACTATAGGAGGAGGGGGATATTGAGTAATGATTTTCTATCTGCAATGCATGAGATCAACCTCTTGGTTTAGTTTCTCTAGCTCTACCTCCATCTCATGGATTACTATCAAACCTTGAATTTCTTGATCAAGTTCCTTCTCTTGAAACTGCTTTCTCTTCTCCTCAAGTAGTTGGTTGTGTTCCTCTTCTTCTACTTGCTTATGTGTTGCTTCTTCCTCTTCTATTCTCTGCATTTCTTCTTCTTGTGCTTGTCTTTCTTCTTCTACTCTCTTCTTCTCTTAGTATTCCCTCTTCTTTAGTTTTTCCTCCTAATTTCCCTATTTCCTTTTCTTTTCTTCTCTTATGGCCGCTTTCAGGATGATTGGATCTACTTTCATTTTATCGCTTTGTTCTTCTACCAGACTATACACAACCTTTCTCTTGCCCTTTTCACACACTAGGTTGTGCCTTTATGATCATTTAGCTTCTGGAGTGGCTTCCTTCTTAGGAGTAACATGTGGCGTACCTGCAAACGTGACTAGTTTGTGGGACTTAGCTAGATTGTAACAATTCTTTATCCTCTCCTCCTTGTTTCTAGCAAACGTTCTACCTCGCCAAATGAAATGAAGCTTTGCACAATGTTGTTTACAAACACTCCTAATATCATACAGATTTAATTCCATGCGACCAAATGTAAACTTATCTATCACCTTGCCTTCGATCTCTGTAGCCTTTAGATTCTTGATCTCATCCAATCCAATTTGCAAAGGAAGAGTGGGCCAAGGTGCTTTCTTCTTCCTCTGCAACACTGTTGACGATCATGTGGAAATATGATAAGAAATTTCCTGCATGACCAATTTTTCAGCGACATACCTTGGTAGCATATGGGGAGACTTATGACTATCGAACACTCTAATATATGTGCCATATAGTGAGGTAAACCAATCAAAAAATTTTGACACCGGTTCCATCGCCTCATGGGACATGCATTGTGGGTCTTTCCCAAAGATAAACTTATACAATGGAATGAGGAAGTGATCACTTAGATTCTCCATGACTCCTTTGTGACTTCACTTCCAAACCAACCAGCAGTAGATGTGCACAATAGTTTATTCGGGTGACCAAGTGTTACAGGTCTGTTTGGGCATATCACCCCTGACAATTAGATCAATGTAAACAGGGTCTATCAAACCCTTATTCAGTTGCTACATGCCCTAGACATGCCACTTCATTGAGTTCTTTCATCCATAAAAGTTTCCTAGTTTGAAACCCTGCTAAAATGCCTCCTTGGGACACCAATGCACCCTTGGTTAGGGGAAACTACTCTACATAGCAGGTAGGCCCATTTAGACCTGTGTTGCATAGCACTTAGGCCCACTTAAGCATGTGCTAGGTGAGGATGAGTGAAATTGGCATAGGATTTTGGGAATATTCCTTGATTCTAGAGAATTCTAGAAGGAACCTAGCTCTTATCTCATCCTATGAGCTCGACTATGGATAGGCTATGGATCATCTAATCCTCTATTCACTCATCCCTTTGAACATGGAAACTAATCATCCAATTATGGAAAACCATTCAATGCCATAATGACAAAACCACTTGCATTCATCTATAAATTGGCCTCCCATCAAAGAGCCAAGGGGATTAGGGCTTGGATATTATAGAGAAATATTGTTCTTTTAGAGACTTGAAATCATTGTGAAGTAATCTTATGCTGATGGATTTATGTTGCTATTGATGTGATGAGGGTTTGGACTAAGCTAGATGAGTGACACGAGATCGAACCATATTGGGTGTAACTTCTCCTTATATCAATCAATAAATTGTTTGTTCATTTTCCAATACTTTTGTCTATATCTATGATGAATATATGTTCAAATGTTGTCGATTCCATTTGTTTACAATAAATAGATCATATGATTTGATTGTTGTTGTCTTCTGTTTATGTTGGCACGTACCAATTGAGGGAATTCAGTTTGAACAAGAGCGATGGGAGAAAATCAAAGGAGATTAAAGGAAGCAAAGGATCACAAGTAGGTTCCTTTATCTTATCTTCTTATTGTAGGAAAAGGTTAAACATCTTTACTTCAGTTGTTCTAAGTGTAACTACCCACTTAGAGAATATATACTTATTCGTAGGTATAAATTCTGTATAAACAATTGGCAACTCCACTGGGGACACGACAATAGTTCTTGGTGGTTTACCCTGATCATATTACATCCTAGTAGACTACGTGACTTCATTGATCTCTTTTCATTCATTTAGAAGTTTTTTTGGTCAAAAAATTGCACTAGAGTGCCTACTCTAGGAATGTTCTATTACCAGAGAGACCTTGGTTAAGGGACATTGCTCTGAAGAGCATCCTTGGCTTAGAGACAATGATTTGCAATGCACTGTCTCCCACTCAGGGTTGTGCCGGTCCCTGTCAAGCCAAAAAATCCATCTTTTGCTTGATTTTTTCCAAATTTGCTTCTGATGTTATTTGCTGAAGATCAATGTTTTTCTTTGTTTCTAAAATCAGTTTGCATTTCCTATCCCATCCCTAATTTGACCTTGATTGTTTAGTGTTTCTTAAGAAATTTATTTATCATTATCAATTCATTGTCAAAGTTATCTTACATTGATTAGTCTTTACTTTTCTAAAAAAGAATTGTTGTAAAGTATTCATTTCTTTGAAAAAGAAACTGTCGTAAAGTTTTCGTTTCTTGTGAAAAGCATTGATTGATTGTTTTTTCATTTACTTTATTTATGTTCATCTAAACATTAAAGGAATGAAAAGAAAAACATGCATAATTCATTTAGAATTTTGTGTGTGCTTGTAGGAATGGTATAGGGAAAGTTGCATTAGATGTGCTCTATGATCTTTATTTAGAGATTCTGATTGCTCTATCCCTTTTAGTTACAGTTTTCATTGTTTAAATGAAATGAAAAGAA
Organism: Pinus taeda; assembly: GCA_000404065.3. Lineage (NCBI taxonomy): Eukaryota > Viridiplantae > Streptophyta > Pinopsida > Pinales > Pinaceae > Pinus > Pinus taeda. The sequence goes on from APFE030211366.1 coordinate 10,909, forward strand.
TGTTTCCCATCTTAGTTTCATTCTAGGAGTTTCAGGAAAATCACGGAGTGAACCTGAAAGGAAAACTTTTAAACAAGATTAGCTAAAATTTATCTTAGTTAACCTAATGGAGCATTGTATCTTAACGCATAACATTTATAGGTCTAGGCTAGAGACATGTTCTAGCATCGTTAAACATAGCATATGTCACTAACAGTCTACGATATATTTCGAATATGATACCTCATTCCACATACATAAGTATATCATAGCTCATCCATGTCCTTCCAGGTATATCGGGCGGTGTTATAGTACGAAAAGTATAAGGGAATGCTCTCACTGTGCGGTTTCGCATTAGACACTGCTAACAAGGATTGGGCCTCCACGTACTTTTGGGTATATTTGGGAGGACTACATTAGGTTTCTATGTATCCATAGGTAACCGAGTTGACCGCCTTGTATACTTTGATACACTGAAAACAACATTTGGGGAGATTGCTTGCACGTACATTAAGTCCTTGGTTTACTGAGGCAGTATATTGCATTTCACAATTACTTGGTAATTCTTTTTCCTATATTATCCCTCTTTTGTTTTGTTATGTTATTTTGATTAAAATAAAATTAATTGACCGTGGATAACATCCTCCACATCACTCCTTAGTTGATCTTAGTTTGAGACAGATGGCAACAACTCCAGAGCCCACCAATCAAGGAATTCCTTTTGATGGGAATCCTAGTCCTTTTCCTCCTTTCGGAAATATTGGTGCTCCTTATATGGCTAAATTATCCCTTTCAGGACTTATCATTGGCTTTCCAATATGGTTGTTCTCAACCTCCTTGACCCCACAACTGAATATTCCTACAACTGGACAAAATCAACCTCTAATTGATCCTAAAGTTGACCCTTTACCTTCTTCGTCAGTTATTTCTTCCTCCCCTTCTTCCTCTTCTCCTAGTGAAAGTATTGACACTAGTAACCAGGTGGATACGAAGAAGAAGAAAGGGAGGAAGAAGAAGAAGAAGAAGAAATTCAGTAGGGGGCAACCAAGCAACCATTGCTTCAAATGCAACTTCTGATGAGAAACCATCCTATAAGCCTCGCAAAATTCGATATCCTTGCAAACTTTGTACGGGAGACCATCTTCTTCGAAATTGTTCTAGTATTCCTCAGATCTTAGAAGAATGGTCTTCTCGTTCACATAATCCTGTGTCATCAAATTCTGGAGATCATGCTAATGACACACCATCAACTAGTGGTAGTAAAGTTCATGGAAAGAAGGGTAAAGTTAAGTTTCCCTGTAGGTTATGCGAAGGGAATCACCCCATTCACCTTTGTTCCTATCTGGAAGAAGCCCAAAAAGGGTTGGATAACCATCTTACTTCTCCATAGCAACTTCCATTTGGTTACAGGAGACTCTCCCTTAATCCTTCACTAGTTGATGAAGTGATTGACCCAAATCAATCGCCGGTCAAACACACTCTCTCTGAATGTGAATCCCATGAGTCTATACCTGACCAATCACAGGTCGAGAGAATAGTTGATCCAATTTCACCTTCAGTTAATCATACCTTTCCCATAGAGAGTGAGTATAATACCACTCGGGTTCTTTTCGTTTCTTCAGATTCCAATGAGCTTGGAGGCAACCCTCCTGTTCCATCAAGACAGGAGGAAAATCCTCCTGTTCTCGTAACTCAAGGGGGTAATTCTCCTGTTCTTATGGTACCCCCTCCAAGTAGTCTAGCCACTTCCTTTGATTGGAATCAACTGGCAGGATGCCCTTTTCCTTCTTATGTTCCTTTCTAGATAATAGTCTAGGTTTATAATATGATTGTATCTCGCACTATTATAAATGAAGGTGCATCTGTGAGTATCCTTTCCTCCACTGCTTGGTAGGAATTCGGTTCACCACCATGTGTGCTTGTTACCCAGAATCTGTTGGCTTTTAACAGAGGAACCAGTCAACCATTAGGGATCCTTCCTCAATTGCCTATTACTTTGGGAGGAAAAATTGTTTATATCAATGTGATGGTAGTCCTAGGCCTTGTAGATTACAATTTACTTCTTGGGTGCGACTATGTTTATGAGATGGGAGATATTGTTTCAACACTCTTTCGAGTGATGTGTTTCCTGCATGAAGGCATAATTGTCACCGTATACCAGCTTTCATTTCCCAACCCAAATATGGCTTCCAATCAACGATCTTCCCTAAATGATCCTTTTGTCCCAATGGTATCTTCCCTGCCACGGGTCAATTATGTGGCAACCCGTTCCATGCCTACATCAACTGACGATCAATTCCGTGATGTTGTGCATTATGTACTAGGGGCATTAGAACCAGATCTATCTAACAGATTCCTTGCTACGTATCCCTTCTAAAGCATTGTTCTCCCATCTTATGAGAACCTCTTGGAACTATTGACCTCTTATGGGTCATGATCAAGGAATCATGAGCATAGTTCCTTGTCTTGTGTCAAGCTCGTTAAAAAATGAAACAAGGAATATGAGCATAGTTCATTGCCTTGTGTCAAGCTCATTAAAAAATGAAACATGGAATATGAGAATAGTTCCTTTTCTTGTGTCAAGCTTGTTAAAAAAAGAAAAAAGGAATATGAGGATAGTTCTTTTACTGTGTCAACCTCATTAAAAATTGAAACAGGTCCCAGAGAATAATTCCTTTCCTTCTGTCAAGCTCGTTAAAAAATGAAACAAGGAATTAGAGCATAGTTCCTTGTCTTGTGTCAAGCTCGTTAAAAATTAAACAAGGAATCTGAGCAAAGTTCCATGTCTTGTGTCAAGCTCATTAAAAAAATGAAACAAGGTCCCCTGGAGAAAAGTTCCAATTCGATTCTTTGATTAGATCTTGTAAAATCCTAGTCAAGTCCTTCACTTGATCTCGTAAATGAACCTTCATTCCATCCACTTGATAGCCACGAGTAGTCTACTTAGGTGAATGTAATGAAGCTTGGGGGCATGCACCTAGAATCGATTCATCATGCTGGGGGCATGTAAACCAATCTCAAGCATAGCTTTTTCATGGTTCAAGCTTGTGTAAAAATGAACCCATCTCCATTTTAACCCTTGTGATTGCCATTCTATAAGCCTCTTCTATCAGATGAGCCTTGGTTTTTCTCCTTCCATCATCACTATCTGCTTGGTCAATCATACACTCTCACTTGGTTGTTTTACCCTTTTTGTGGAATAGTTGCAATGAGTGGTCGTATTATCTAGCCTCTTCACATAAATAAACATGTTTTGAGAAGTTCCAAAAACATGGTGGTTAGGTTTTGGTGTTCCTTGCCCAATTGTACCCACATTTCATGGTTTTCCTCTCTAATTGGTATAGGACCATATCCTATAGTTGGCCTCATTGGGGGTAAACTCCTAGCTTCCCTTCTCATCCTATTTCTCCCGTCTGTGCACATCAACACATTTTCTTATTATTCCATTTTCCCAAGTAGGCTAGAGTGTTAAAACCATGGCCCTGATACCACCTGTAACATCCATCACTAGTAAAACAATTTTTTTTTAACTTAATACCATAAATATTAGTATCAAATCACTTTTCCCAATTACATTATTGTTACCAAGGACTCCCCAGGTAATAAAGGAAATGTTGTCTCCTAATTGTTATTAAATTATTCTTAATTTACATGGGTTTACATCTTCCAGTACTCACAACATACCCTACTTTATAACTGATCTGTTATACCTTTGACATTCAAAGATAATGTACTTATGCATATGCAATGAGTCCTGATTAGTATATATGACCTGATGGGTCATTAATTTTTTTTTACGACTCCATCATGTCAAGACTTATGTCTTGGAGGCAGACGCTAGAGTTGAGGTGCATTCATCTACTCGATCGCTCTTGAACCATAAGGTTTTTCCACTTGGAAGAGATTCATCCAATGATTGTTTAGGGTTCCAATCTGATGGCTCTAATGGTTTTGTGTCAATTGATGTGAAACCACCCAGTTTCCCCCCTTGTTTCTTGGGTCCTTTTCATATCGCATGCCAATGAGAGACCTCTAAGACTCTTCCTCTTTGCGCCATAACTTCTCCCTACCTTGCTCTCGATGAGTCACAATAGCTTGATCTATATCATTTTCATTTGCTTCTTCAAGGTTTTTATAGTGGAACCTTTCCTTTCCTTTATGGTTTCAAGTTTGTTGGTTGGATGAGGACTCAGATAGTTGAGATGCCCCAGTTCACGAAGTTAGTAGCTTCAGCTTCGGTTCTCAGGTAACAATTTACATCACTCAATGTTTTCACTGCTAGATAGTTTGGCTTATAATCCTGACTTCCTGGTTCCTTCTAGGGCTCAATCTTTCAAATTATCACTAAGAGGACACCAGGTATGAAATGGAGGGGTTTATTTCGGCACTCATTAGAGGAATTTTGAGGTCTAAAATGGGCCTCCTAAGAAAAGTGTACAAACAAAATAAACTTTAGAAGAACCAATATGATTCAAGGTGATAATGTCAACCATGGGGGATGGTTCACCATTTTTGGAGTAAAAAAGTAAAAATAATAAAAAATAATAAAATAATAAAACTACTTTCTCAACTCGTATTTTGAACTTATCTCCCTTATGTTTTACTCAAATTTCAAGTGAGATTACTTGTTGGGTGCAAAATTTAATTCCTCGCCCAAATAGTACCCATGTTACATACTTTCAATGGACCCTGTTACACAAAAAAAGAGAAATACATTAAAAAACGTGATTGCAATCATGTTTTTCATGTATTTCTCAATTTTCATATTGCAAGGTCAATCGAAATTATGCAATATTGGTACTCCTTGGATGAGGAATCAAATTCTGCATCCAACGAGTATCCCGCTCGAAATTTGAGTAAACCCATAGGGAGATAAGTTGAAAATACAAGTTCAAAAAATAGTTTTTCCTTTTTTCACTCTAAAATTTAATGATGTAATCTAATCTTATTTTATTATTTCCACTATTATTTTATAATTTCCTTAGGAGGCCCATTTTAGACCTCAAAATTCCCCTAATGTGAATTCTTTTCTTTTCTATGACTTTTTCCATGGCACTGGTCTAAATCTGGATGCATGTTTCTTGCACGAAGGGTTTTTGTCTCGTTCTTGTTGTATTTCCAACCCTACTTGAACGACAGAAAGTATTGGTTATCCTCTAATATGGGCTTCACCCATGATTTTTCGTTCTCAGGTGCACATGTTATTCTTTGCCCTTATCCAAAGCTTGCTTATGTTTTATAAAGACTAGAACACTAGCTCTCTCGTGAAGGTTTTTCATTTAATATTTTTAGCCCCCTATCTTAGGGGTCTCATGAGTTTTTTATAGACGTAGCTTTTGTGCTAGCTCATACTAGTAATTGTTGTTGTAAATAATGTGCTATTCTGGTCGTCCTCTATAAGGTTTGACAATTGACAAAGTGATTTATTTTGTAGGTGTATTTAATGGTAATTTTCACTTCAATCGTGACACTTACATTGACCTTCGGTGGATTTATTTTATGCCCCTTAACTTCTCGGGGTTCTGTGAGTGGTATTATATTTTATGGAACGTAGACCATTCACCTTATTTGATGGAATAATTTTTTTGTGCAAGTATTTAATTGGTTTTGGTGTTGTACTTGAATGGGTTTTCATATTTAGCTTCCTTGAGAATTTTGTGTAATTGTTTTATGAATTATTACCACTGTTTCAAATTATTATTTATAGTTAGTCTGTAATCATGATTTGAATAATTACAAGGCTTTCGAACTGGTATTTGCAATCAGTCTGTATTATGATTATGAATAATGATAAGGTTTCCAAATTATAATTTCCCACGGGACTGCACCCAAGTGGTTGGTTACATATGGCCTGGCCAAGTTGTTATCCCGACCGTGACCATCCTCATCCCACAACTTCGATCTATTACAACTACTCTTTCTAGGTTTAGATTTGTTGTTCTCTTATTATTCTATTGTTGGTTCCAAGAAAAACAGTGCTCAATGATTATTTTCCTGTGGTAACCCTTTCTTAAAAATTCTACCAAAAAGAAAAATTATACAATTACTTCCCTCACAATAATATTATTCCTTAATACTCAATCAGGGACAACTAATAAAATGTCTATGTTATGAAATTTTTAAAAAAAAGCAAGAATCAATGAATTAAAAATACATTCATGTATCCATGTTACTCACATTCTTCATCTGAAAACAATAACAACAAATCACCAATACATTTTCACATTACAAGTAACTATTATAAGTACTTATCTGCAGTGCCAGGTTATCTTCAATTTCACTAGAAATACCACAACCACCCAACCATGAGAATGATAGTTACGTATGCTTCTCTCCTCTGAGATTCTTTAGTACCAGAACAACTAATTTTCAATAAACCAGTAGGGCAATTCATAGGCAACAAGACCCCTGAGGTGCAACCCAGAACTCATAGGCAACAAGACCCCTTGGTTTTTCTCCTTCCAACATCACTATTTGCTTGGTCGATCATACGCTCTCACTTGGTTGTTTTACCCTTTTTGAGGAATAGTTGCAATGAGTGGTCGTATTAGGTAGCCTCTTCACAAAAATCAAAATGTTTCAAGAAGTTCCAAAAATATAGTGGTTAGGTTTTGGTGTTCCTTGCCCAATTGTACCCACATTTCATGGTTTTCCTCTCTAATTGGTATAGGATCATATCCTATAGTTGGCCTCATTAGGGGTAAACTCCCAGCTACCCTTCTCATCCTGTTTCTCCCCTCCGTGCACATCAACACATTTTCTTATTATTCCATTTTCCCAAGTAGGCCAGAGTGTTGAGACCATGGCTCTGATACCACCTATAACATCCATCACTAGTAAAACATTTTTTTTTAACTTAATACAATAAATATTAGTATCAAGTCACTTTTCCCAATTACATTATTGTTACCAAGGACTCGCCAGGTAATAAAGGAAATGTTTTCTCCTAATTGTTATTAAATTATTATTGATTTACATGGGTTTACATCTTCCGGTACTCACAACATACCCTAATTTATAACTGATCTGTTATACCTTTGACATTCCCAAATAATGTACTTATGCTTATACAATGAGTCCTGGTTAAATGTATATATGACCTGATGGGTCATTAATTTTTTTTACGAATCCATCATGTCAAGACTTACGTCTTGGAGGTAGACACTAGAGTTGAGGTGCATTCATCTATTTGAATTCTCTTGAACCATAAGGTTTTTCCACTTGGAGGAGATTCATCTGATGATCATTTAGGGTTCCAATCTGATGGCTCTAATGGTTTTGTGTCAATTAATGTGAAACCACCCAGTTTTCCCCCTTGTTGCTTGGGTCCTTTGCATATCGCATGCCAACGAGAGACCTCTGAGACTCTTCCTCTTTGTGCCATAACTTCTCCCTAGCTTGCTCTCGGTGAGTCACAACAGCTTGGTCTATATTATTTTCATTTGATTCTTCGAGGTTTTTATAGTGGAACCTTTCCTTTCCTTTGTGGTTTCAAGTTTGTTGGTTGGATGAGGACTCAGAGAGTCGAGATGCCCCAATTCACGAAGTTAGTAGCTTCAGCCTCGGTTCTCAGGTAACAATTTACATTGCTCAAGGTTTTCACTGCTAGATAGTTTGGCTTATATAATCCTGACTTCCTGGTTCCTTCCAGGGCTCAATCTTTCAAATTATCACTAAGATGACACGAGGTATGAAATGGAGCGGTTTATTTCGGCACTCATTAGAGGAATTTTGAGGTCTAAAATGGGCCTCCTAAGAAAAATGTACAAACAAAATAAATGTTAGAAGAACCAATATGATTCAAGGTGATAATGTCAACCATGGGGGATGGTTCACCATTTTTGGAGTAAAAAAGTAAAAAGATTAAAAAATAATAAAATAACAAAACTACTTTTTCAACTCGTATTTTCAACTTATCTCCCTTATGTTTTACTCAAATTTCAAGTGGGATTACTTGTTGGGTGAAAAATGTAATTTATCGCCCAAAGAGTACCCATGTTGCATACTTTTGATGGACCCTGTTACACGAAAAAAGGGAAATACATGAAAAAACGTGATTGCAATCATGTTTTTCATGTATTTCTCAAGTTTCATATTGCAAGGTGCATCGAAATTATGCAATATTGGTACTCCTTGGATGAGGAATCAAATTCTACATCCAACGAGTATCCAGCTCGAAATTTGAGTAAACCCATAGGGAGATAAGTTGAAAATACAAGTTCAATTTTTTTTTTTTTTCTTTTTCCCCTCTAAAATTTAATGATGTAATGTAATCTTATTTTATTATTTCCACTATTATTTTATAATTTCCTTAGGAGGCCCATTTTAGACCTCAAAATTCCCCTAATGTGAATTCTTTTCTTTTCTATGACTTTTGCCATGACAGTGGTCTAAATATGGATGCATGTTTCTTGCACGAAAGGTTTTTGTCTCCTTCTTGTTGTATTTCCAACCTTGCTCAAATGATGGAAAGTATTGGTTATCCTCTAATATGGGCTTCACCCATGATTTTTCATTCTCAGGTGCACATGTTATTCTTTGCCCTTATCCAAAGCTTTCTTATGTTTTATAAAGACTAGAACACTAGCTCTCTCGTGAAGGTTTTTCATTTAATAGTTTTTAGCCCGCCTGTCTGAGGGGTCTCATGAGTTTTTTTATAGGCGTAGCTTTTGGGCTAGCTCATACTATTAATTGCTTTTGTAAATAATGTGCTACTCTAGTCATCCTCTATAGGGTTTGACAATTGACAAAGTGATTTATTTTTTATGTGTATTTAATGGTAATGGTCGCTTCAACCAAGACACTTACAATGACCTTCAGTGTATTTATTTTATGTCCCTTAACTTCTCGAGGTTCTACGAGTGGTATTATATTTTATGGAATGTAGACCATTCACCTTATTTGATGGAATAAGTTTTTTGTGCAAGTATTTAATTGGTTTTTGGTGTTGTACTTGAATGGGTTTTCATATTTAGCTTCCTTGATAATTTTATGTAATTGTTTTGTGAATTATTACCATGGTTTCAAATTATTATTTATAGTTAGTTTGTAATCATGATTTGAATAATTACAAGGCTTTCGAACTGTTATTTGCAATCAATTTGTATTATGATTATGAATAATTATAAGGTTTCCAAATTATAGCTTCCCACGGGACTGCGCCCAGGTGGGTTGTTACATATGGCCTGGCCAAGTTGTTATCCCGACTGTGACCATCCTTGTGCCACAACTTCGATCTATTACAGTTACTCTTTCCAGGTTTAGATTCGTTGTTTTCTTATTATTCCACTGTTGGTTCTAAGAAAAACAGTACTCAATGATTATTTTCCTGTGGTAACCCTTTCTTAAAAATTCTACCAAAAAGAAAAATTATACAATTACTTCCCTCACAATAATATTATTCCTTAATACTTAGTCAGGGACAACTAATAAAATGACTATGTTATGAACTTTTTTTAAAGAAGCAAGAATCAATGAATTAAAAATACATTCATACATCCATGTTACTCACATTCTTCTTCTGAAAACAATAACAACAAATCACCAATACATTTTCACATTACAAGTAACTATTATAAGTACCTATTTGCAATGCTAGGTTATTTTCAATTTCACCGAAAATACCACATCCACCCAACCATGAGAATGATAGTTACGTATGCTTCTCTCCCGTGAGCTTCTTTAGTACCAGAACAACTAATTTTCAATAACCCAACAAGGCAATTCATAGGCAACAAGACCCCTGAGGTCCAACCCAAAACTCATAAAATCATAAAAAAATTGAGGCTTCTACTGGCTCCCCGTCTAGCTCAAGAACACCCCATAGGAAACATCTTGCCTCACCTCATAGCATCCTGCGCATGTTCTCATTTCCTTCTCCCTTATTTCCAGATGCCTCCAGTGTTCTCTCTTCCCTTCCTTGGCTCTCTTCCTTTTGAGATCCTTTTATCTCAAAAGAGGGAATGGTATTTGACTGTTAATTTTAACTAGGGTTTTTTCTAGTGAATTCCAAGATTCCCTTAGATTTTTACCTTTTCTTAAGATAAAATATAATCTAACTTTAATCATCAAAATTCTTCTTAGGATTTCCACTTAGCCTATATATTCTTAATACACTTAGCCTATATATTCTTAAGTCTTCAAACAGTAAAAATAAATCCAAGCAACTTAACAAATATTTACAATAACCGAGACTGTTACAACATCATGGAGTAACTTAACAGTGCACCCCATCACCTTCTATTCTATGCTGGTAAATATTTTTTAAATAAATTATCTTTTATAAAATACTTCATATTATATATTTAGAATAAATTAATAATAGACAAAACATATATATAATATTAAAATAATGTATATTAACCTTTATAAATTATATAATCTTAAAACTAAATTATCGTATTTATATATATTATAAATATATTATATTAAAGAAATATGTATATACACTTTTATAAATTATATAACTTTAAACTTAAATAATTATAACTTTTTAAATTTTTACTTTTAGGAGTGACTAAATTTAATATAATTTATTAGTCAAGTAATATTGAAGAAAATTATCATTTATCATTATTATCATTTATAATTTATTTTGAAGAAAGACACTACACTACATTCTTATTCGTTTCCTCATGCTTTTGGGTGCTTTTCTAATCTCTTAATCCACTTGTTGGATAGGTCCCTTCACTTATTGGAGACCAATGTAAAGGATATACAATAATGATGGAATCGCTTTTACATTTTTGTTGGGCCAATTCCTATCTTGTATGTGCCATGTGGTATTCGTTGCGTGTATAACGAAATTAACCTTTAGCTTTTCCGACTTTGTAAAATATCCCCCTCTTAAATTCTCATGAAACTTTTATGAGAATTAACTTGGTGAATGGCATTCCTTGGGTGACTGATCTTTAACTTGTGAAATTCCTTTTCTCCTTTTTTTTTTTTCAAACAAACAATTGTAGATTTATATTTTTTATTAACTATGTTGATTAAAAAATATCTTTACACATTATATATATTATTATTATTATTTATTTATTTATTTATTTTTTTAATGAATTATTTGTTTTTAATAGATTTTATATTTTGTTAATAATTAATTTAGTTTATGTTATTATAATTAAGATTAATATTTAAATTACTCATGAAGGTGTAGTGTAGATATTTGAACGTGATTTAGCTTTTACAATTAAGAATGAAAATCACTTCTTTTTTTTTTTTTTTTTTTTTTTTTCCCCGGAGAAAAAAGCCAAAACTTTTTATTAAGGGTATAAAAAGTTTTACAAGTCAACTATGCATCATCAGCCCAACCGAGGGCATCAAAACATACATACCCCAATACAGTTGGGATCTAACAAAAAATACCCAATGCATCCCATATCATCACATGTTTCAGGGACGCGGCATAACAACCGGACCTGTCAACTGATGAGAAGAAACAGACCAAAAGAAATGCGGAGAGAAACCGCAATAGTTGCCAATACATATACAAAAACTAGCCAATGAGGCCTCCTTACAGGAAGGATAAACAACCTCTTAACATAAGAACTGGAAATATAAACAGTCAGATGAAAATGGCATAATTTAAAAAACAGCTCGTCCACTGTCACAAACAGAGATATTCAGGAACCCGAAAAAACTGATCATCCCGAATGATAAAAGCGAGAACCTGAAAAAGCAAAGGCGGCATGAACTGTGAACATAAAACAGAGGTGCCTCGAAAGAAAACTCCACAACCCTGTAGTCACAAAAACTTTGTGGAGAGAGATATTCTGATGAGAAGCTATGTTGGCGGAGCAAAAGGTGGAAGCTGTGAGTGGAAAGACTGTCCCTGACGCAGTTCCTCTATGGACCAGCTGCCCAAAACTTGTTGTAAGCCTGTTTTAGAAAGCTCATCTGCTGAAGAGTTTTTGTCCCTGTAAATATGACATATAGATATAGAATTAAAATGAGATTTTAATGACAATATATCATCTAAGGTAGACTTCAGGATCTGGTTTTGACATATAGCTTTCCCATTCACCCATTTGATAACATTCATGGAGTCTCCAAATATTTGAATGCTCAGGATATTCATTTGTAGAGACCAACACATTAAGAGGCGTAATGCAACCAATTCAGCGTAGTTATTTGTTCCCTGACCCAGGCCTACAGCTGCTTTGAAGGAGTGTTCTCGGTTTAGATGTATACAGATACCTGCCCCCGCCCTGTTCTGTTGAGATGCCCCATTGAAAAAGGCCCAAGGGGAATTTTCATTTATGATCAGGGGAATGTCACGGTTAGAAGTATTTTTTGACTCAGGAGGGGGGAGGGAAGAGTATATTGTTGCACAATTTGTAGCCACAGATGTTGAAGAGAAAGACTGATCTTGAAATAAACATTTGTTCCTGGTCAACCACAGACCCCAGAAAAAGATGGGAAGGAGGTTCCGGAGATTGCCATCAGGGTGGTTGGTCCACCAATTCCTCCAAACTTCATCCAGCGAAGCTAGTGCTCAATGTACTCTAATTTTTAACATGTTTATAAGTTCACCCCAGATGTTAAGAGAGACAGTGCATGTAATGAAAAGGTGATCTATTGTTTCAACATCAGCCTTACAAAGAGGACATCTCCCAGGGCCAACGAAAAATCTGTTCTGTAGGATATCCCATGTTGGGATTTTTCTTTTTAAATTACACCAGAGGAACACCCTTGATTTCAGGGGGCATTTGAGCTTCCACAAATTTTGTGACCACCACTCTGACTCAGCCCAACCTTTCTTTTCCATGAGAAAACCATATCCATCTTTTGGGGTATAAACAACTGTTTTGCCATGCGCCCACAACAGCATGTCCGGATCAGTTTTTATCCTTACATTTGATCTGTGGAGTTCATCAATGAAGGAGGACCATTCATTATGCCATCTGATGTTTAGACCCATGTCCATAGCGTTCTTCCATGCCTGACCCCATAAAGTGGAATGACCCACTTTCTCCATTTGATTTAGAGTATAAAAACCTTTGTTGTCTAGGTGTCTCAAGAGGCCAGGGGATAGTGCAAAAGATTGATTGCAACCATCCCAGGGATCCCTGCCAATTCGAACATTCTTCCCGTCACCAACTTTCCAAGCCAGGCCTTGTTCAATCACAAAGAATGCCTCCACCGTAGCCTTCCAGATAACGGAGGAATGTTTCGTTTTCTTGTTTTGACTGCAAATCCAGTCCTCCAGGGGCAAAGGATCGATGTATTTTCGCCTAATCACCCTTGTCCATAGGTTCTCTACAGTAATTAGTCTCCATCCTGACTTGGCAGCCAAGGATAGGCTAAACTCAGGAAGCCGTTTTATGCCCCAACCGCCCCATTCTTTTGGCCTAGCAATCTTGTCCCATGCCACCCATGGAAGAACTGTACTCTCATTTGTTCCGGCCCATAAAAATCTGCTACACAGCCTTCTAATTATCTCCAGAATGCCCTTGGGGATCCAAGTGAGGGCAGCCCAATAGACCGGGATAGCTAAAAGAACAGATTTTAGTAATGTCATTCTTCCTGCTCTTGAAAGCCATCGGAAACTCTAGTGGGAAATTCTTGCTTCGATTTTTGCAATTAACCAGTGCCAATCCTCTTTTTTGTATGCATCCGGTTTTAGCCAAAAACCCAAGTATTTAAAAGAGGAGTCCAAAGACTGAAAGTGGAACGGGAAAAGGTTTTTCATTGAGGAACATTCTCTCCTATTGAACCCAGCCACACATACTTGGGATTTCTTAGAATTTATCAGCATACCAGTAGCTTTCATAAAAAGTTCAAAAATGCTTTTAAGCTCCTTTAATTCATTATGAGAACCATTGGAAAAAATCAAAATATCATCAACGAATAGCAAGTGAGTAATATAAAGGTTGATAGCAACCTCTATACCTTTGATCTTGTTTAATATTCTGGCTTTGTGAATCAACCTGCTAAGACCTTCTGCCACCAACAAGAAGAGGAGAGGAGATAATGGACAGCCTTGTCTGAGGCCTCTTTGACTTTTGAAGAAAGAGGATGCGGCCCCGTTGATCAGAACCGCAAAGCTGACATTAGAAATACATCCCATGATCCAACTTATGAATGTATAATTAAAGCCCAAATGGGTGAGCAAAAGTCTAAGGTACAACCAGTTTATTCGATCATATGCCTTGGATAGGTCAATTTTTAAGATCACCCCTTTTTTCTTCTTTTGTTTGACACTATGAATGACCTCTTGAGCCACCCCAATAGCCTCATGAATTTGCCTGCCATCCAGGAAACCGAATTGTTCCATTGAGATATTTCTGGACAGAATAGGAACAAGTCTGATTGCTATCACCTTTGCAATAATTTTATAGATGCAATTGCAAAGAGATATAGGTCTAAAATCTTCAAAGGACGCCGGGTCATCTTTCTTTGAATAAGAGCGATAAATGTTGAATTAAAAGGTTTATAAATTTCTCCTTTCTGCCTTGACTCTTCCACAACTTCAGTGATATCGGGTCCAATTAGATCGAAAAAATGGAGGAAAAGCTCGATAGTCCATCCATCAGGACCAGGACTTTTCTGCTTTCCCATTGTTTTCATTGCAGCCTCAACCTCTTCCTTGGAAACTGGACATGATATATCTTCGGCTTCGTCCCCCTCAATGAATCTTGGGAAACATTGAGCTGTCCTCATAGCTTCTGCAATGGTAGCCTCTCCAGGGTCCGAGAAAATTTTCTGAAAATGTCTCAGGCGCAAACTCGAGAGGTCTGAGAACGTATTAACCACCCTGCCTTCTTCATCTTTTAGGCTCCAAATAGTATTTGCCGATTTTCTCCCTTTAGCATAATTGTGGAAAAACCTTGTATTTTCATCTCCTGCTTTGAACCAAATAGCTCTGCTTTTTAATCTCCATTCCTCTTCTTTTGCCAAAAGGATCTTATTTTGAGCTTTTTCTAAGGATAGTATGTGGTCTTTTGAAGACTGAGAAAGATACCCATCCGACTCCACACATTCCAGAGATTTCAGCTCCTCACTGATTTTAGTCAATTCTTCGTTTTGTTTTATCTTTCTTTCTTTGGCCCAAGACTTGGTCGCTGACTTAAGACGTTTCAGATTTTCTATGAATTGGAAGCTCTTACTTTCAGAGGCATTCCTGTCAGCACGGATCCAAGTAGATTTGAAAAGGTTATTAAAAGGGGGTTCTTGCAGCCATGAGGAGTTAAATTTAAAAGGGGCAGGGGGCTTAGGGGGGGGGAAATGATAAGTCCAGTAAAATCAGGAAATGGTCAGAATTTCCAACCTCCTCAACCCAATGCCGATGTAGTGGCACTCTTCTGATGAGACCCTCTGAGATCAGAAAGCGATCCAGCCTTTTAGCAATCCTATCCTCCCCAATTCTCCTGTTCCTCCAAGTAGGCTTTAGAATAATTGGGGAAGGATCAATAAGATTATGGTCAGAAAGGATTTGGTAAAAAAAGTCCGTCAGTGGGTCCTCCCTGGCTGAGGGTCCCCAGGCTTCCGCTCTGCCCAAGGAAAAATTTAAATCACCACCCACTACCATCTGGGGCGATTTCATCAAAGATTTGGCAAACAAATCCAACCAGAACACCTCCCTTCCATGACATGGGCCATATATATTTACAATTTGGAAGGAAGAAGGAAATTCAGGTGAAATTATTTCCATTCTCATAACATTTCTCAGACCCCACAGATTTAAACATTTAATCCTGCCCTCTCTGTAGCCAATGGAGAGGCCTCCTGAATGGCCAGAAGAGTCTATAGCATGAAAAAACCAACCAGGCATCAGAGATTTCAGACATGTTTCTACCTCGGAGCCTTTTCCAAAAGTCTCTTGAAGGAAAATGATGTCAGAGTTTGATTTTTGAAGCCACTCTTTTAGCGCTAGTTTTTTAGGTTTACTAGCCAAACCTCGGCAATTCCAGGAAGACATAATCATTTTTTAACAGGTTCGGGGGTCTGCACTGCTCTAAGTACCCCTGGAATTGAAAATTGCTTCCCATTCGCCACATCTATTTTTTCTTTAAGTTTTGCTTTTGATAGATTGGATTTTCTGCCTCGTTTTCCCCTCTGAGGACCTGGTGAAGGATAAAGGCCAAGACCACAACAAGCCTCGGTCTGATCATGCTTTAACCCCATCGACCTAAGGTTATATGGGCATGGAACATTTGGAGCCAGGGGCGTGAGAGGAGGCCATGATTGTGCACATTTGAGGTCAGGGAACGGGAGCTCCCCTGAAAGGGACTTAGGGACATAAGGAGATGCTTCAGAGACTACCCCGCCCGACTGGTTTGCAAGAGGAAGAAAAGGTGATGTTTGAATATCATGCGGAAGTAAATTGGAATGATCGTGATCCTGAGATGAGAGATTGTGAGGAATCGAGCACTTACCCGTGTCCTCTTCGCTAGGCAGTGGTTGAGCAGGTGGTATGATCTGTTCGGCCTCCACCTCAGCATCCACTGACTGCAGCTCTTCCACATTTGGATCTACAGGGTTCTGATGGTCGGCAATTGCTTCCTCAGACCGAGCACCCCCAATGGCCTGCTCCATTCTGTTCTGTGGCATCGGAGCTTCCTTTTCCTGAGAATCGTGGTACTGAACGTTCCTTGGTTCTCTGTAAAATGTCGTTCTTCTAAAGCGCCTTCACCTTCTAAGCAGTGGACAGTGGTTTGCTAGATGTCCATAGTCATTACAGATATGACATCGAAACGACAAATGCTTATAATCAAGAATTTGCTCGAATACATAATCCTTATATTGGAGAGGAATTGTTTTGGCCAAACCTTTGCTCAGATCAAGGTTTGTCAAGATGCGTGCAGTACCCATAACCTTTGTCTCTTTAAATGACATATCCGCCTCCAAGAATGAACCCAGGGTGTTTCCGATTGATTGGAAGACCGCCTCTATCCATAGGAAAAATGGGAGGCCCGGCGCCCTCACCCAAACAGGGAACACTTCGGTACTTTCCTTGATGGCATCAAACATTGGAGTCCATCGCTTTAACATGACTGGTATCTTCCCAATAAACCAGTTTTTGCCCAAAACCCAATCCGCTGTTGCCTTCTCTTCGAACCTTAACATGAACCAGCCTTTAACCAGGCTCCGAGCTTCAAAACGTAAGGGACTCCCGTTATTAAACCGTTCTTCTCCCCAAGACTGGAGATCCGCTGGTGTAATTTTCTTTCCCCTGGCCCTGCCAACAATGGTGCAATCAGCCACCTCTAAAGTTTCCTCTATTGAAACTTCCATGCCTAAAACTAGATTTTTCCTCAGCCCAAAAGTCCCTATTTGCTTTGGGTTTTCCTCTTGCCTCCTATTATCTTCGGGTCCTCATCAGAAGTCCCAATGACCCCAGGGGAATCTGACTAGACAAAACCCTCTTTGGAAGCACCCACAGGAGATGCAATCCCCGAATGGGGCTGCTGAAAGTTAGACGGACCACCTGCGAGTAAACCTGGAGCACTCTTTCCACTGGAAAGGTCCTCACCGGTTCTCGAACCTCCTTCCCCAACGCGCAAAAACTCCTCGCTAACCCCAGGAAGAGAAACCCTTGTGGCACTAGAATCTTTTGGGAGTGAAACCCTAGTGAGAGGGGGGACACCACCATCCGAAAAACCTTGGCAAGAACCAGAAAGCCGACCAAGGGTTTCTGAAACCCCAAATCCGGCAGATGGTGGATTCCAGGTTACCACTGTTTTGCCCTTGTGGCCCGCCGCTGTGAGGCCTGATGCCGACCCTTTCGCCGCTGCATTCTCAGAAGCTCGAACATGCACATCCTGCTCATGGTCCTGGACATTTTCAGAAGCTGTTACCTCACCTTGATGCAGAAATGGAGGAAAAACCGCCGAATGTTGAAGTACAGACTCTGCCAATTTTTGAACACCGAAGAAATGCTCCACATTTTGCGCTGATGTGTCCTTACCCCACATGGACAGGATATCTTCAAGAGCCGGGTCTAAGTCCACCAGCTCCTCTGGGTTAACCATGGTTAATAAGCCGCAAGGATAAATAAACCGACAGCCGTAAGAGACAAATCCTATGCCCAAGACCGTGAAAGAAACAAACCCCAAGTTGAAAGGAACCCGATATACCTGCGGCGAAGGAAAACATTAAACAAAAGGGAAAGAAAACTGATCAGAAAAAACTTCAGCTTGACCCGAAAAAACCTCCAGCTGTCCACCTGAGCCCGTCAGGAAGACTCCCCGGAAAACAGCTTCTGCTCACCTGATTTTGCTGTTGTCGGTGCTATCATTACCCGGGACCTGTGTAGGAAACCTCCAGAAAACCCCGCAACCAAACCCTCGCCAGACCCATCGCGCCTTCGTCCCTTTCTGTGCACCACCCTGGGAGGAGCTTGTACAGCATCAAGGAACAGGTTGTAAAGTTCTTCTTCATTTGAATTAATACAATCAGATTCATTTTTCTCAACAAATTGTCTTATGTGGTTTGTTTCATAATCTCCTCGATCATTATGATGAATATGCTTTATAATATTGGCTTTTCAGGTGCTATTTAATTTGGTTTGCTTGTTTGTGTTTGCAGAATTACGCTTCAAGGAATCTCATTTGGAGCAAGGGAGCGAGGCTTCCACAAACTTGCATTGGACTCAAGGTAGGCCTAAAACACTTGTTTGCCTTTGTTTTTAATTGCATATTTAGAGAAATATAGTTTTTTATTGGCTTGCTTGTCACTAGATATCTGTAGATACTAGGAAGGTCGATCTTGTCCGCAACCTCGACTCATTCCGCGTGACAACCACAAAGGGGTTTATTTGGTTCCTTGTTCATGTGGTAAGGCCTACATTGGTAAGATCGGTCATTCTATATTAACTAGGATTCAAGAACATGCCGCAGACATTAAGCATAGCTTCTCCAAACCCTCAACTTTGGCCAAGCACTCTAGTAAAACCAATCATCACATTTACATTCAAAACTCTTATATTGTGGCCAAAATTGATCATTACCACAATAGAAAATTTAGAGAAGCTATCAAAATAAGAAAACACCCCAATAACCTCAACCATGGTGATGGTTGAAAAATAAGTGATAATTGGATCCCTATGCTAACAGGGGATTCTACCATCTCCTAGATGCTACTAATTCCATTCTCTCTTGGACCTCCCTATGAACCGCCTATACCAAAAATCATTAAAATAATATCTGAATAAATATAAATACAAATAATCAAGAACCCATCCTTTCTCTTTCAATCCTTAAAAAACTTTATTAAGGTTAAACTCATATACTTTTATTTAATCCTCAGTTAACTTAATCTAGTATTAACATTAATCTAGTATAAATTAATACATAACATTAATCTAGCATCTAAAACTTATGAACTTCATTAAAATATCTTAATAATAATTATTAATAAATATAGATTTAATATCTCTTAACAATAGAACATTAAGTTCTAATAATTATTAAATCAAGGTTTGAGAAAAATATAATTAACATTCAAGTAGTAATTTAAATAAGGTCAAGTTAGTTTCATTTTTAAATAACATGTTTAATAATGATCTTGCATCATTTAGAACATTAATGTCAATATGAAGCTAATTAAGCATTAATAATCTTATTGGCAACAAAACCAATTAAATACAAGAAATATTTAGTTAGTACACAACCATTAATAATATTAGATATTGACAGTTAATATAAATTTTTTTACCAAAAACTAAACATAGAACTATCAAAAGTAAGCTAATAATCATTCAAAAATAAAAATAAATAAAAATAAAAATAAAATTATTTTTTTTTTTTTTAAATTAAAAAATTGAAAATTTAATAATAAAATTAATTTAACTAAACCAATTCTGATTAATAGCATTATCAAACCTGACAGCTCTTTACATTACCATCCCTACCCTATCCTCTATTTATCAGACACTAATCTCTGACTCTTTCACATATCTAATCCTGATGATGAACGCAGAGGTTGGTTCGAAACATCAATACAAAAAACAGTGATGCGATGACTCTTGAAGACATAACCAAACAAATTTTAATCTAAACCTTCTCAAATGAGTAGACTGTTCCCAATAAATCATATGAAATACATGATTTGTTACAAGTTTGATAACTACAAAAAATGGTGTATATTTCAACAACACAATTGCAATTTTAATGCTTGTGTGCTTGTTACCAAGGGAGATGATTTGTATGACATTGATTAGAACATATCATGGATTTTCAATTATGATCCCTAATTGCATAGTAAAAAATGTATGGATGGGCATGGTTTTTTTTTCCTTTAGATATTGGGTTAACTAACTAGGGACAAACCATTGTATTAGGCAAAACCACAAAAACTAAAATACAATAAAAAGAGGTTAACAATCTAAGGGTTTAAATAAATGAACCTATTAACATCCTAAGTATCTGAAATGCCATTATTTATGCTCAACGTCATAGAACTTTTATGAATGTTGATAGAATGAGTAATCTAAGTCACTGCAGAAATAGTACCATAAGGAAATATGTCTTGTAACACTGCTAAAATGTTTCGGTCGATATTTCGTTCAAGACATGGGTGAGGAGGCTAGACAAGAGGGTAAAACAGGCACTCATGGTGGCATCAAATAAACAACAATGTCTTTAAGGTTGATTTTTTTCCTTTTTTGTTGTATTGCATTTTATTTCTTCTTTTTCTCAGGGAAAGGTAAGGTTTATTGATGAAATCACCTTTTGATAACTTCCTCAAATTATTTATTATTGGCTCACATTTGCAAGGCTTGATACATAATATGAGTAACCCCATCCTGTCAGCATGAGATTGAGAGGGGCATGATGAATTAAAAAACTAATAAAATAATCAATTAAATATTTATGATAGCATGGTAACATTTGTAACTATGAGTTCAAAACCCTTTTATATCTCTTATAGGTAGCTGAAATGCCCTAAGAAAACACATCACAACACAATCCTGAAAAGCAATCCCAAGCGATAACTTGTAGCTCCCCAAAACATATGACTTCTACTCTAATGATTTTCTACTATCAATTATAAGCCTATCCTACTAAATTTAATCCCAAGAAGTTAATCTATACCAAAAATGGGTTGATATCTCCCTGGAAGATTATATAGACAGGTCTAACATTAAACTATATCCATTTCAATAAAGACGTGCCTAACATTTAGCTTCAAACTGCTCCATAAATGTGACCAAATGTCTACACGATATATTTCCTCAAAATCTCTAAGCCTGGTTGATATCCCCCTTTGCATAAACCATTTTGTAGGTTGATGCCATTTTTCTTCTTTATAAAAAGACATTTAGAATTAACTATAAACACCAAAAAAATGTATGTGTTCCCATATCTTGCAATATGTTAAAACTCCACATAACTATTATGATTACAATAGGACACATGATATAACGTTTTATAGTAGATGTCTTTGTAACATACTTGGATTCCTTGTGTGCATCCCACGGAATTAAAAAGAAAAAACTGTGTTTAGGAACACCCTCTTCAAAAGTAGACAAAAAAGAAAAAAGCATTCTTTAAAGAACTAAAATAACTACAATATTCCAAGTATATCACCCAACCAGGAATAAAAAAAATAACATAGTCCAAAATATTATCCATTGTCTATACATATTGACAAAGGGCAAATGCATGAAAATGAGTTACAATTTTGCCCAAATGTGGCTATGCAATTTCAAAATTTAACTTTTTTGCCAAACTTAAATCCTCAAAATTCATATAAGCATTGTGAATTTTGATTCAGAGTAAAAATACAATTTGTGGAGAATTATGTTTTTGTCTTAAAGATATTTTTTGGAAAAATATTTAGTGTTGTATAATATGTCAATTTTCCATTAAATGAAATGCATGTCCTTGCAATATTTCACACATCTTATGAGGTAAGAGGTATGTGTCTATTAGCATAACATAACTTAGTCTAAAATGAGTATTTTAAAATAAATTCAAAAAATAGCACTATATTTGTTCACGAGTTATCTTCAAAAGGGTACTCTTGGTTTTTCAATTTATTCAAATAGTTGAAAAAAAACCTTACGTGAACACGTGTCTACAAAATGCAATTGAAATATGCATTGTCAACTTCGAAAAATGATAAAAACTATAATTTTGAATAAAAAAATAGATTTTTAATATGGAAAACTTATTTATCTTTGTCTATATCATGCTCATATAGACAAAGATAAATAAGTTTTCCATATTAAAAATCTATTCTTTAATGCAAAATTATAGTTTTTATCATTTTTCAAAGTTGACAATGCATATTTCAATTGCATTTTTCAGACACGTGTTCGCGTAAGGTTTTCTTCAACTATTTGAATAAGTTGAAAAACCAAGAGTACCCTTTTGAAGATGACGCGTAAACAAAGATAGTGCTATTTTTTGAATTTATTTTGTTGTGTATATTTTATGGTATTGATTTTTTATTCAGCCTCTTTAAAACCTTTTAAATTTTTTTCAAGTAGTATGTTTAGAAGAAATTAGATGAAAAATATCCTATGAATTTAAAAATGTAAAACTCATATGCTATTGGATAAAGGATTCCTTCGTGAATCCAACATGATCAACTCTGCCACCTAAGGACAATTTTTTCCCTATGTCCACTAGGGTACAAAATGGTGTTGCAGAAGGGGTGTTGAAATTGTGGTTTTTAGGACTTTAGAGGCTCGATTGAGTGCTTAAAACACTTGATGGAGAAGCTTAAAACACTCAATAGAGCACGTAAAATGCTCGATTGAGCACTTAAATTTTAAATTCAAATAAATTTATTGAAGATTTCCTAAACCCTCAATCAAGCCATTTACATGGTTAACTAGGGGCTCAATCGACCTATTAAGCTCGATCGAGCCTCTGTTAAAAAAAAAAAAAAAAAAAAAAATCCTATGTGAATCTCATAATCCCATAAGTTAGATTTTAGAACAAGTAAGATCTAAAATTTAATCCATTACTAATTTAACTAGGTTTATACATGATATTATTTTGCTAAAAATGAAATTTCAACTGGATCTAGGTTATGAACAACATCAGACAATTTGTATGTTATTGCGCCGAGCGGTGCATTCTACAGTCCATTATGGGGGAAATGTGTAAGTATGTGTATTTGTGCTCAAAATATAACTTATCATATACCTTGAATCTGAATGAATCATAGAATTACCTTCCACAAAAGTTTTTAGCACATTAAAATTCCAAAAGTTATAATAATTTTTGTTATTATGTCATGTAAAAACCTTATTAAATCTAATATTAATATTAAAAAATATTATTATTATTATTATAATTAATATTAAATTATGAAATATGATATTAATATTAAAAAATAAATATTAATATATTTTAAAGTTAATATTATCAAATTTATTAATCTTAGATTAATATAATATTTATTTTTTATATAATATAAAATATGTTGTATTATAGTATATATTAATATATTAGGATGTATATTAGCTCCAAATATATATGGGAGGGAAGAACAAAGACACAGAGTGATAGATGATCTAGGTGGATGTTGGTGGCCACCCACCTATTCCACTTGGACCCCATCATTATTTCTTTCAGTTTCCTTAATTGTAGCACAATTTACTATTTTTGGTAGTTTTTGAGTCGTGAACTTCCAGAGTTGTTTTGAGGCCCTGAATGGCGTTTCTATGAAAAGTACACTAATTTTTTGATTAGGTGCTTAGTATTTAGCTCAAAAATCAAAGTTCTCATAATGGCTCAAAACCTGAACAACCATGCTCGCCTCGAAAAAAAATCCTAACGCAACTTGTTTCATCGAAAACTAAGTTCGTATGAAAAAATTAGTGTGTTCTGATCACTTTGCTAAACAGGCGAAATTTGCAAGAAAAATGCCCAGTCACTACACAGTCAGTAGTCCGTACCGCTGACATGGCAGGTTACTAGGCATGATCAATATTGGTCAACGACGAATTAGGGATGGACAAGTGTCGTCATTTGGTTGGGTTGTACAATGGTGAGTTGGTGCATTTCTATTGGTTTGATTTTGAACCAATGGAAGAATGCCACGTGGAAAGCTTGGAGAGTGCCATGTGGCACCTCACAAAGTTCGGGTTGGTGGCTATGCATTGGATCAAAATTTATTGGTAGAAGTTGGGGTCGAACCCATGACCTACTCCACGCAAGCCATACACCTAACCGTCTATGCTACTAGGTAGTTCTTACCCTATCTATTCTCCACATATATTTAGGTTGTAATAGTTTATAAGTTGGCGGTTAGGGGAGGGCTAGCCTGCAGGCCAGCTCTCCCCCCATGTGAACACCATATAAACAAACTGCAACAAATTATGGTTACAACAACAACAATCCAAACCACTGCTCTGACGGTTCCCATGTGATTGCAATATAAATAAACCGCCACCATTTATGTTTACAATAATGGTTATCCAAACCAATTCTCTGATGGTTCTACATGTGAACGATATATAACCCCAAATGGACAGCTAATCCAATGACTCCAAAACCGTGCGGGTTAATTAACTCCACATGTGAATAGTCCACCAAAGCGTCGGAGGTTATGGTTTGACTTAGTGCTAATCTCATTTTTAAATTTAATTAAGCTTAGTTAAGCCTTAATTAACTATGAGTTAAACTGTCAATAAATTCGGTGGTGCCCCCAAATTCGGGTTTGCCACCAAATTTAGCGGCGTTAACTAGAGATGTTCCAAAATTAAAGGAGAAAATGTAGGAAAAGACTTATTGAGCTCTAGAGAAGTCAATTTTTGATGCTCAAAAAGAGGTGTTCTTAGCTAATTGGGTCATTTTGAACATATTGGTGCATGTATCAGGAGCCATAGAGCTTTGTAAACAACATTTTGTCACATTGAGCTAATATAGAGACCTAAGCCATGGAAGTTGGACCAAGGAGATGTAGCCTAGGAGGGGTGAACTCCTTCATCAAAACACTGTATTAATGTGTCTCTTTGATGGTTTGCTACACTGTGAATGTTTGTTGTTCAATATTTGTTTCTGAAGCTATTTTTCTCGTGAATGTCTTTTTAAACTTAAGGAAATTTACCTGATTGTATGCACAAATATCTAATGAAACCTCTGCACAAGAAGCAATAAGCAAGCTCATATTTATAAATTTGTAATTGTTATAAGCACAGAAAAACTTATCATACAAAAATGGATCAATTTGGTATGAGAGAAAAGGTTGAATTGCTTGATTGCTTAACTTTGTGAAATTAGGGTTTTAATGGTTGCAAAATTGTGATGCTTACAAGGTTAAAGTTGCAGAAAGGAGAAGGGAAGCTATTGGTTGCAACTCCTAAGGCAATGCCCAGAAGAAGGAGAGACACAAGGCCACAATCTCCACCACCCAAAGTTCCAATTACAGCTGCACTTGAAACTCCTCAAGTTTTGCCTTCAATTGAGATTAAAGAGGTACAAGTAGTACCAATTTCTGAGCCTAAATCCATAGCCATTATGTCTGGAGAAAGAGAGCCTGAAGGTCCCTCTTCAGAAGGGGAAGAATTCAAGAAAGCTTTCTATACTTTGACTAAGATGGTTAAAGCCCTCTATGAAGAGAGGAACACTAGAATGGTTGGAGAGAGTTCTAAACCTCCACATGGAGAAGGAAGCTCAAAGGACAAAAGAGATGAGAAGAAGGATTCTAAAGGGAATGGTGGAAAGCCACCTCCATCTCCACCATCCTCTTCCTCTTCCTCATCATCTCCATCATCTCATACAACATCATCTTCTGCTACCACCACTAAAACTAGCCATACTCATTCCAAACCCCAAGAGGAAAAGCTCCATTACTAAAATTGGACATAAAATTCGAACTACCCATGTACAATGGAAAGGTGAATGCAGAAAAGTTGGACAATTGGATTCGACAGTTGGAGGTATACTGCAGAATTCATAACCCTCAAGAAGATGACATAAAGATCTAGTTGGCTTCATTGAGGCTAGAAGGAGATGCACTAGTTTGGTGGGAAGCAAATACCAAGAGGAAATGAGAATCCATGGTAAGATATCCATCACTTGGGTTGAATTTGTTTCTGCAATTGAAAGACAATTTTATCCTTTAGCCTATATGAAAAAAGCCATTATGTGTTGGCAAAATTTTAGGCAACTTAAAGGCCAAACAATTCAAGATTATACACAATTGTTTAGGCAAAGGGCTTTATTATTAGGAGTGAATTTGAATTCCCAAGATACACTGCTGAAATATATTGGGGGTTTACATTCCTATATGAAACATACTATTCTTATGTTCAATCCAAACAATTTAGATGAGATATGTGTGAAAGCCACACACCTAGAATCTAGAGGAAAAAACATTCAAGAAGAGGGTAGTAAGAGGAAGCCATTCAAGGGTAAGGAGAAAGAGAAGGTGGAAAATTGAAGGGAAATAAGAATCCAAGTGTGAAGAAACAAGGGGAGAAAACCACATGCAAACATTGTTCCAAAGAGGGTCATGATGAAGCCCACTGCTGGAAATTTCATTTCGAATTAAGGCTTAAGAAACAAAACAATAAGGGAAAACAAAAGATGATTGCTACCACACAACATGACCTTGGTTCAAATTCCAGTGATGATACCAAGATTTCAGCCATGGTTACAAAAGGAAAATAAACTGTTGCAAGGACTAGTTCATCACATAGTCAAAACAACACTCCAAATGAAGAGTCAAGAATAGAGTTGTTTCATGTTAGAGTGATTTCAAATCATACAAAGATTGATGCATTATTTGATAGTGGGTCACAATCAAACTTGATTTCAGAAGAATTGGTTAAAAAACTAAACCTTGAAATTGTACCTCATCATAAGCCATTTCCATTGGGTTGGATAGTTAACAATGTAAACTTACAGGTTACAAGGAAGTGTTTATTCAAGTTCGCCATCACTGAAAAGTTCATTGATGAATTTGAATTAGATGTAGTTCAAATTGACATCTTAGGAATCATTTTGGGTAGTCCATATTTGTATGATAGAAAAGCAGTATTTAATCTCTATGACAACAAATACATATTTCTCAAGAATGGGGTGGAGTATATAGTGAGATCCCGTCCCAAAAAGCTAAACATTTCATTGGTTAATGCGGGACAAATAAAGAGACTAGTAAAT
The DNA here is from genome assembly GCA_000404065.3 of Pinus taeda. Classification (NCBI taxonomy): domain Eukaryota; kingdom Viridiplantae; phylum Streptophyta; class Pinopsida; order Pinales; family Pinaceae; genus Pinus; species Pinus taeda. The sequence goes on from APFE030211366.1 coordinate 37,956, forward strand.
GCAAGTAAAAATTTTGTGCTTCTCATGATCAAGAAATAAAATGATATTGATTATGAATCTTTTGAAGGTTGTGATGATAAATTGAAATATGATTTGTTTGATGTGGTAATAAAAGAAGACAAGATGTTTCAGAACCAAAGTGGTTACCCCCCAAGAGGGGAATTCAGCATGAGATTCAGTTGCAACAGGATGTTCCACTTCTAAACATTGGCATCTATCACATGTATATTATGGAGATTTTGGAAATAAAAAAGCAAATTCAAGACTTGTTGAACAGAGGTATCATGCACCCATCTACTTCGCCATGTGGTTCGCCCATTGTCTTGGTGCCAAAGAAGGATGGAACTTGGCACACGAGTGTGGATTTCCATGCACTGAACAAAATCAAGGTAAATAATCATTATCCACTCCCAAGAATTGATGACTTTCTTGATTAGTTGAGGTATGAAAAGTATTTCACTAAGTTAGACTTACGAAGTGGTGATCATCAAGTTAGGATAGTTGAAGAAGACATTTGGAAAACTGCATTTAAAACTAAACAAGGATTGTTTGAGTGGCTTATTATGCCTTTCAGTCTTACAAATGCTATAGCTAATTTCATGGGGGTAATGAATGATGTATTGAGACCATTTCTAGATGATTTTGTCATTGTCTACTTAGATGATATCCTCAGATTCAGTAAGTCAAGAGATGAACATGTCATGCATGTAAATAAAGTATTTGATGTCTTGAGAAAATAACAATTGTATTTAAATATGTCGAAGTGTGAATTTGGAAAGACTTCCTTGGTGTATTTAGGACACATTGTTGGAGGAGGTGAGCTGAAGATAGACATCTCTGAGGTTGAGGTCATTCTGAATTGGCCCAAGCCCAATACAGTTGCATAGGTAAGAATCTTTCTAGGGGCAGAACAATATTGGAGAAAGTTTTTTACTATTTTTTCTTCCATTGCAACTCCATTACATGCAACGAAAAGTGTGAAGAATGTATTCTTGTTGGGCGTGGAATCCCCCCCAAGGCATGTTTTGGGGCTTAAAGCCTAAGTTTTGACCAAGTCCATTATAAAGACTCCGAGATTTGTGGACGCGGAGAGTGAAGTCATAATAGAGTCAAAGGGTTGTCCACCCTTGTTTTTGTAATATAATGTCGGCTTGGAAGATCTACCCATGGTCTGTAGACCATGGGATTGTATAAATAGATCAAGGCTCTAAGTGTAGAAAATAGTTAAGTTAATCTAATGGAAGCATGATGAGTCTAAGGAATTGATTGAGTTGAAGTGTAAGTTGTGTCTCTGGGTCGTAGAGTAAGAGAAGGCTCTGCAGCTGAGTGCGCAGACCCCTACAGCTAAGTGTGAATGGTAGGTCGATTCTGTAACCATGGGAAGAATTAAATAAAGAGAAGTTTTATCATATTTCTATGTACCTTTTCCTGTTTTATGAATTATTGGGTATAAATTGCAAGTTTACTGTTTATTTGTTGCACAAACTCATATGAATGTGTTGTATAAATAAATATAACATAAGGCATCCATTTACGTGAAGATAACTAACTGGTGTAAGAAGATAAGTAAGATCTTGGGGGTGACTTAGGGGAATAGTGTAGAGCACTGCTCCAATAGTGCGGAAGCCCCACAACCCTGGTTAGGGTTGTGAGAAGGTGAATATATCAAGGCGCGAAGGCCAAGGAAGTGTGCGAAGTAACTTGTGCAAAGGAACTAAGAGTTGGACCGAATCAACCCCTCAAACATCTCAAGGGTGTGAAAACCTGGTTCTAGCACCCCCCCATAATACTTTGGGTGAGACCTCAGTCCCTGCTCCATGGACTGTTGTTGAAAGGGCTAGTAATACAAGGATTTGTTTGGCTAATTAACTTGAAATGGTTCCATTGCTTGTGTTGGGGGGAAAATATGTAGGGGGCTCTTATTGTTCCAAGAATATGATTTTGAGGTCGTTGGGAAGCCTAGACGCCTAAACGTAGGACCAAATCACTTGTTGCACGTTGAGATGGGAGAGGAACCTACTAGTTTGGAGGAAGGATTACCAAATGCAAAAATATTTGTTGTGTATGTAGCAGATGGACATTTTGAAGATATAATCCAATTTTTTATGATGGGAACTACATTAGAAGAATACTCCATCTAACAGAAGAAAGAGCTAATGGTGTGTGCGGTAGATTTTTCTATCACCGTGGGGCACTTATTTAAGATGGGAATGATGAGATACTGCGACGGTATGTACTTGAATTCAAACGAAGTCAGATCCTCACAGAAGCACATGGGGGCACTACGAGAGGACACTATGTAGGGCAAGCAACTGCGCAAAAGATTCTCTGCGTAGGGTTGTGGTGGCCAACCCTTCATCAGGATTCAAAAGCACACTATAAGACCTATGATATATGTCAAAGAACAGGTAAACCATTACAAAGGCATGAGATGCCTTTGAATCTGAAAATGACGTTGTAGCCCTTTGAAAAGTGGGCAATCAACTTTGTAGGACTTATCAAACACCACGGAAAGATGGGCGTGAGACACATTATCACCGCGACAGAGTACCTGACTCGTCAGGCAGAAGCATAACTGGTCAAAGATTTCACAACCACCATGGCTATGAAGTTTCTGTTCAAACACATATTAACTTGATTTGGATGTCCAAATATCTCGATGAATGATCGTGATACACATTTCCTAAATGAAACAGTCAGTGAGCTAATAGAAGAGTTTCAGGTGTATCATTAGGAAAGCACTCTATATCTCCCACAAGCCAATGAGATAGTAGAAGCATTCAACAAAATATTGGAGACTGTGCGGACCAAAGTCTGCAATGTGCAGCAGAGTGATTGGGACTTGCATGTTCCTACAGTGTTATGGGCTTATAGGACAACGTGCAAGAAGCTGATGGGACAGACACCTTTCTGATTTGTCTATGGTGTGGAAGTTGTCATGACAATGGAGTATGTTGTGCCTAGTTTGTGCATTGCAACACTCACAGGTATGATGGACCACGGAGCCTTGGAAGAAAGGCTCGCGTAGTTGGAAGAACTGGAAGAGGAACGGTTCTTGGCTAGCTTCCATTAGTAGGTACAAAAGCAGCGCGAAAAGGCTTGGCACGATTGCCACATTAAGTTGCGCACCTTTAAGGCAAACGATTTAGTGTTACTGTATGACAGTAAGTTTGATAAATTGCTGGGAAAGTTTAGAATGCATTGGCTGGGACTGTATGCTGTTAAGGAGGTCAAAGACAGAGGTGTGGTATAGCTGGTAAAGCTAAATGTATAACCTTTCCTAGGAAAAGTGAATGGCAGTCGATTGAAGCCATACATGACTGGCCCACTATCTGACTAACTGAAAAAAGCACAGACTTCATGCTCCAAGTAGGCAAAAGAAGGCACGAGACTATAAACATATGCAGGGGATGCAAGAACAAATCCGGGGAAGCAGTTCTGACACCATGGTCTTGGAACAACGGGTGCCGGAGATTTAAAAGGAAGTCGCTCAATGTGTTGTTGACCTTGCAGCGGTTCGAGCAGAGTTGGAGGGACTCTGTGCCAAGATCTCCACATCAACAGAGTGACTCGAGGGTGAGTCACGATGTTTGTGTTGGGGGCTTATTGCACATGGAATGCCCACCAAGGCATGTTTTGGGGCTTAAAGCCCAAGTTTTGACCAAGTCCATTATAAAGACTCCGAGATTTGTGGGCGTGGAGTGCGAAGTCATAATAGAGTCACAGGGTTGTCTGCCCTTGTTTTTGTAATATAATGTCAGCTTGGAAGATCTACCCATGGTTTTCGGACCATGGGATTGTATAAATAGAGCGAGGCTTTAAGTGTAGAAAACAGTTAAGTTAATCTAATGGAAGCATGATGAGTCTAAGGAATTGATTGAGTCAAAGTGTAAGTTGTGTGTTTGGGTCGTAGAGTAGGAGAAGGCTCTGCAGTTGAGTGTACGGAGGCTTAATAATGCACAACTGAGTGCACGACCGCCTACAGCTGAGTGCACAGGGAAGGCCGAGTTTGTAAGTGTGGGAAGAATTAAATAAAGAGAAGTTTTATCATATTTCATTGTATGTTTTCCTGTTTTATGAATTATTGGGTATAAATTGCAAGTTTACTATTTATTTGCTGTTGAACGAATGTGTTGTATAAATAAATATAACATAAGGCATCCATTTATGCGAAGATAACTAACTGGTATAAGAAGATAAGTAAGATCTCGGGGTTGACTTAGGGGAATAGTGCAGAGCACTACTCCAATAGCGTGGAAGCCCCACAACCCTGGTTAGGTCTACGCAAAGGTGAATATATCAAGGCGTGAAGGCCAGGGAATTGCGCCAAGTAACTTACATGAAGGAACTAAAAGTTGGACCAAATCAACCCCTTAGACATATCAAGGGTGCGGAAACCTGGTTCCAGCATCCCCCCATACTACTTCAAGTGAGACCTCAGTCTGTGCTTCGTGGAATGTTGCCAAAAGGGCCAGTAGAATAGGGATTTGTTTGGCTAATTAACTCTGAACCTAGGTCAGGCCCCAACAAGCCAACAATTCCATGGGGAGATGTACAAAAGAAAACATTTGATGCTTTGAAGCAAAAGATAAGTTCAACACTAGTATTGGCACTTCCAGATCTTAGACAACCATTTGAGATTCAAATGGATGCAAGCGATTATGCCATGGGAAGAGTTCTATTGTAACATGGTAAGCCCATTTTATTTCATTCTAAAATCTTTAATGGAGTTGCAACAAACTATCCCACATATGACAAAGAACTTTATGCATTGGTACAAAGTGTTAAGAAATGGAAGCACTATGTGATGGGGAAGGAGACCATCATCCATACTGACCATCAACCATTGCAGTATTTACAGTCATAGTCAAAGTTGCAGAAGTCACGACATTTCAGATGGATGGGTTTTCTACAACAATTTCATTTGGTTATCTGGTATAGAAAGGGAATTTACAATAAGGTAGCTGATATGATTTCAAGGACTATTGTAAATTCATCTATTATACTCAAGCATAATTCTGTTTTGCATGAAAGTTACATAGAACAATATGCAAATGATAATGAATTTCAAGAAGTATATGCAAGCTTGAGTCAAGGAAATAAAATTGAAGAGTTGGATTATCATGTACGTAATAGTTTGTTGTATCACTTGGGCAAGTTGTGTTTTCCACAAGGAGAAATAAACAATATCATGAGGGAGGCACACACTTCATTGGTTGCTGGACACTTTGGTGTAGGCAAGAAAGTAGTGAATCTTCAAAGGTATTCTTATTGGCCACACATGTTGGATAATGTTTCTCGTTTCATAAGAGGATGTTCTTTATGTGCTACAAGTAAGCCTAGCGATATGAAACTTGGTTTATACACTCCACTTCTGGTACCTTCACATCCATGCGAGAGTATCTCAATGGATTTTGTAGGAGGTATTCCACTATCAAGGAAAGGTCTTGATTACTTGTATGTAGTTGTAGACAGGTTCAACAAGATGTGCATACTAACACCATGTAAAAAGAAAATTCCAGCTGAACATACAACTAATATTTTCTTCCAAAACGTTTGGGTTCATTTTGGTCTTCCTACTTCTATTGTAAGTGATTGAGATTCTCGATTTGTTGGGAATTTTTGGTCAAATTTGTGGGACATGATGGACAAAAAGTTGAAGAAGAGTACAACCTTTCATCCTCAAATAGATGGAAAAGCTGAGGTGGTCAATAGAAAAATTATTCATCTTAGAGGATGTTGCAGCAAACATCCCAAGTTGTGAGATGAAAAGTCGCATTACATAAAACATGCGTACAACAAAGCAAATCATTCTTCCACAAACACATCATCATTTGAGGCATGTTATGGGTACTTGCTAAGATCACCATTGGAATTCATCTTCGAGAAAGATTTTGCCATCGATGGCCATAGTGACATCGATAAGGCAAGGAAGTTCATAGAGAAAATTTAGTTGATACATCATACAGTGCAGGAACAACTTGAGAAAAGTCAAAGAATCTACAAGGCAAGGCATGAGAAAGATCAGGTTGATCACAAATTTCAAGTTGGCGATGAAGTTTGGTTATATATTAGCAAAGAGAGACTTCAAGGGGAAGGTAAAAAGATTAAACCAATCTGTTATGGTCCTTTTAAAATTCTGGAAAAGATTGGTAACAATGCATTTATGCTTGATTTGCCTCCTTATACACAAACATACTCTTTTGAGAATATGAGATTGTTTGAGCCTCATTTGATTGATGATCAAGGAGAGAATGTTCAGCTGCCACCACTAGATGATTTCTCCATAGAATATCTAGATGAGCTTCAGCAAGATCTCATACTTGACAAAAGAACTAGAACTTCAAAGAGAGGGGATGTCGAATACCTTAGAGTGGGACTGAAGGGACAAAAGCCTTCTCAAGCCAAATAGTTGCAGACCGAGAAGGTGAGGGAGATGTACCCTCATATGCTGAACAATTGGTAGTATCTTTTGGGGTCCAAAAGGCTTCTAGTAGGGAGGAATGATTAGGTGCTCATTATTTAGCTCAAAAATCAAAGTTCTCATAATGGCTTGAAACCTGAATGACCACATCCATCTTAGAAAAATGATCCTAACGCAATTCATTTCTTCAAAAACCAAGTTCGTATGAGAAATTTATTTTGTTTTGGTCGCTTTGCTAAACAAGAAAAATTTGCAAAAAAAATGCCTAGTCACTGCAAAGTTAGTAGTCTATATTGTTGATGTGGTAGGTGACTAGGCATGATCAATATTGTTCAAGGACGAATTAGGGATGGACAAGTCTCATCATTTGGTTGGGTTGTATAGTGGTGATTTGGCACATTTCTATTGGTTTGGTTTTGAACCAATGGAATAATGCCACGTGGCAAGCTCGAAGGCCACCACGTGGCACCTTCCAAAGGTCAGGTTGGTGGCTACACATTGGAGGAAATTTTATTGGCGGAACTTAGGGCTGAACCCATGACCTACCACATGCAAGCCATATGCCTAACCGTCTATGCTACCGAGTAGTTCTTACCCAATCTATTCTCCACATATATTTAAGTTGTAATGGTTTATAAGTTGGCAATTAGAGGAGGGCCATCCCAAAGTCCAGCCCTCCCCCCATGTGAACACCATATAAAAAAACTGCAACAGTTTGTGGTTACAATGATGACAATCCAAACCACTACTCTGACAGTTCCCATGTGATTGCAATAGAAATAAACCACCACCATTTATGTTTACCACGATGGCTATCCAAACCACTGCTCTGATGGTTCTGCATGTGAATGATATATAACCCCAAATAGTTAGCTAATCCAGTGGCTCCAAAACCGTGTGGGTTAATTAAGTCTGCATGTGAACAGTCCACCAAAGTGCTGAAGGTTACAGTTTGACTTAGTGCTAATCCTATTTGTAAATTTAATTAATTGCAGTTAAGCTTTAATTAACTATGAGTTAAACTGGTGGTAAATTCAGCGTTGCCACCAAATTTGGGCCTGCCACCAAATTTAGCAGTGCTAATTGGAGATGTTCCAGAATTATAGGAGAAAATGTAGGAAAAGGCTGACTGAGCTCTAGAGAAGTCAATTTTCGACCAAATGGAGCTCAAAAAGAGGTGTTCTTAGCTAATTAGGACATTCTGAACACATTGGTGTAGGTATTAGGAGCCATAGAGCTTTGTAAACAACATTTTGCCACATTGAGCTAATATAGAGCCCAAGCCATGGAAGATGGGCCGAGAAGATGTAGCCTAGGAGGGGTGAACTCCTTCATCAAAACACTGTGCTAATGTGTCTCTTTGATGGTTTGCTACACTGTGAATGTTTGTTGTTAAATATTTGTTTCTGAAGCTATTTTTCTCATGAATTTATTTTTAAACTTAAGGAAATTTACATGATTGTATGCACAAACAGTGAATGAAACATCTGCACAAGAATTAATAAGAAAGCACATATTTACAAATATGTAATTGTTATTAGCACAACAAAACTAATCATACAAAAGTAGATAATTTGGAAGCTGTGACATGGGTTTGTAGTTGAAAATTTTTGTCCTCAAATATGTCTTTCTAACAAGGTATCGTACATGTCAAACATAGTTCGTATACCAAAGTTTCAACCCTCAAAAGTTGATGTAACAATTTAACCTAACAAGGCTAACAAAATTTTTCCGCTTCATCTCCTAGGGATAGGTTTTTGGATGTTTAGGGTTTTACATTGTTTGTAAATAATAAATAAGCATTCAAGCCTCATTTTAGCAAATTTCAGAAGTCATGTAGCTGCCACATCTCTTCTCAGTGATAAGCTATCATTGCCTAAGCTAGTTTATTTCCATACTGCATGTAAACAACTTTCAATACTTTCTTATTAATGGATTGAAGTTTTGTTTTTGCTGAATCTCTGTGTTTTTTTCATATTAGTATTTCATTTCATTTGTGCATAAATATGGATCAGTGGTATCAAAGCAGTCTACTCTTTCTTTATGTTTCTATGCATGTCCCTTATGAGGTTGGGGTATAAGGAGTTCGGACTTGAATTGGTTAAACCCTTGCAAGACTATCCCCGCCGACACCAACGAATGCTCATGGGGGAAGAAAAGAAACATGAGGGAGTAGGAGATCCTATCAAATTGCTGCTCGAAGAAGCCCTCGAGAGGAAAAGGAACAAGATGATGGATAACATTTCCCAAATCTCTTGGCAGATGCCAACATGCGACACATATTCATCTTGTAGCCACTTCGGAGGCACCACCCCCTTCAAGGTATAAGTTAGCTTTGACATCCCCATATTTGAAGGTCAAATAGACAAAGTTGCCATAGATAAATGGTTAAATCCATTGGAAGGATATTTTTCGGTTCATAATTTTTATAATAGGGAAAAAATTAATTTTCACTCCTCAAGGCTGCCCCCCACATCATGGAATTGTGGGAAACCCATTATGAGTAGAGGGAAAAGAGGGAACCCTCACTGTTTTCGACCGCACTGACTTAGAATTATTTTTGAGATGTCATCAAAGAACAATATTACCCTGTCAAGAGCTATGAAGATAAGTACATAAAGTGGACAACAGTGTGGCAGAGAAGGGACAAAGACATGTCGTAGTTCACAAATATTTTTCATACCCTTGCATGAAGTTGGGTATCAAGGATTTTGAGCAGGATCTAGTACTCACGTACCAAAGTTGTATACACAAATACATCCAGGATGATATGGAGTTCCTGGACATCTCCTCTCCTTGTGCCACCTATCGATATGCTGTCAAGATTGAGAAAAAAATTAAACAAAAGAAGCGAGACGTTGGATATGAAAATACAAAGGAGGGGAAGGCACCCCCAAACTGCAATACAAAGGACAAATCCAAGGTGGGGTAACCCAGGATAACCCGTCAAAGCCACAAGAGAAGAAAAACACCACAAAGCCAAAGAAGGACACATGAAATTGGTGTGAGTTCCATAAGAGTCTCACTGGCAGCACAAATAAGTGTCGAGCCAAGTAGTCATTGGTGCTCGAGATGAAGGCCTCGGAGTTAGATGCATGTTCTCACTATGAGTCCTAACTCAACAAGGGGAATGAAAAAGGGAAGAAGATTATTGATGCGGATCCCACCTTCACCATTGACACCACTAAGGTCCAGAAGATTGAGCCAGAAGATCCAGAGGAAATGGAATGTCTCTTCCACTCATAGATGTGGGTGAAGGATTCTCTGTTGCAGTTCATTATTGAAAATGAGAGCCAAAAGAACCTCATTTCAGTAGAGTTCATGTAGCAGTTGGGCCTACCGACCACATCACACCTAAAACTATACACCATTAGGTGGCTCCACCAACGAGGAGATCTCTGCATCAACCAATAGTGCCATATTCTCTACAACATTGAGCCCTTCACTGATGTGGTACTATGTGTTGTTTCTCCTCTTGAATTTTGCGATGTGTTATTAGGCCAACCAGACTTGTGGAAGCATCATGCGGTGTATGATTCTAGGCCTCACAGTTATTACTTTGGGTAATAAGTTACATAGGATACCGGAGGTAGCCCCACCTACCACCATCTCTTTGATTTCTGATGAGAAATGTAGTTAGATCATTTCCTAGACTGGGAAATTTGTTTTCTTTCTAATTCACTCTCAAAGTAATGGGAATATCATGGCCACATCCGTTGCCCTTGGGAAAGGTTCCTCTACGTAGTAGAAGTAGGTGGATAAAGTTGTGGAATAATATAGGGACATCTTATCCTCACCCACAGGGGTACCCTTGCACTTTCAAGTCAAGAATTTTATTGATCTGACTCCCAGAGTACCGCTACCTAATGGGTCGATATACCGCCACTCCATTACGAAAAATGAAGAGATCAAGCGGGAGATCCAGGAGTTGCTTCAAAAAGGGCACATCTAAACAAGTTCCTCACCCTCTAGGAGACTAATTGTACTTGTACAAAAGAAGGATGTGACCTGGAGCTCTCCATTGATTATCGAGCACTAAACAAAATAAATGTTAGGAATAGGTATCGAATCCCATATATTGATGACCTTCTGGACTATATTAAGGGGGGAAAGTATTTCAGTAAAATTGATTTGAAGTATGGATATCACCATGTTCTAATAGAGCCCATAGATGTATGGAAGGCTACCTTCAAATCCATGGAAGGCCCTTTTGAATGGATGGTCATGCCCTCCAGGTTGACAAATTCCCCTACTACTTTTATGAGGTTGATGGATGACATCTTGCAACCCTTCACTAACTTGTTTGCAGCTGTTTATCTAGATGACATCCTCATCTTCAGTAAGATTTGAGAGGGGCACTTGCAACATATTCGACAAGTCCTTCAAGCTCTACAGCAGCAAAAAATGTGTTCCAACTTGGAGAAATGCAACTTTGGAATTAGCCAGGTCCAGTATCTGGGTTACACCGTAGATGAGAAAGGAATGTATGTGGGTCTGGCTAAGGCCTAATTCATTTAGGATTAGGCATCCCTAACCACTCTAACAGATCTTCAGAAATTTTTGGGCCTTGCAAATGTTTATAAAAGGTTCGTGTTGGGATTCTCCCATATCACTTTGCCTTTGAGTCAGATTACCAAGGGAGGAGGGAAAGAAAAGTTTTCCTGGTCTGAAACCCAAAAAAAGGCATTTGTTGAACTAAATCCTTACCTCTGCTCTACATATGTACTCACATTGCCAGACTTACAACAACCATTTGAAATTGAAACATACGCCTCTGACTATGCTATTGGTGTAGTCCTCATCCAACACGGGCATCCAATGGCCTATCATAGTGAGACACTTTCCGATACAATTTAGAAGTACCCCACCTATGATAAGGATATGTATTCTATCATGCAAGAATGTTGACAATGGAAACATTACATTCTAGGGAAGGAGATGATAATCCACACTAATCACTAACCTTTATAGTTTATACAAACATAAGGGAAGTTTCAGAACGATCACCATCAAAAGTGGTCTCCAAATCTACAATGATTCCACTTGAACATTAAATACAAAAATGGTGACACCAATCATGTTGTAGATTATCTCAGACAACCCCCAGTTGTAACACTGACTATTGTTGTCATCTCTTGTGCCTATGAGACTTCTTGATGGCCGCAACTGGACAAAAATGATCCAAAAGTCACCACCACATATCATATGCTAGTGTATGGAAAGAAAGTTCTTGAATATATCAGATCCTACACTGGCTGTACCATCGCCAAGCCAACCATCAAGATGCAAGACCTATACACTCATTTTCATATTCCCATCCAACCTTGAGAATCCATCTCCATGGAATATCTTGTCTCCCTTCTAACAAGCATGGTAAAGATTCTTTATTTGTGGTCATGGATATATTTTCTAAGCTGGAAATATTGGTAGCACTTAAGAAGAGTATCACAATAGAGGACACTGTGAAACTCTTCTTTGAATGAGTATGGACACAATTTGGGATCCTAAAGACAATTTTATCAAATCAAGATAGAAATTTGTTGAGCACATTCTGGTCAAGTCTCTAGACACTATAAGACACCAAGCTCACAAAGTCGACTACATTCCATCCCTAGGTCAATGACTAAATAAAAGTTGTCAATAGGATGATAGTGCACATACTGCAAACGTAAAACTCCAAGCATCCACAAACATAGGATGAGATCCTTCCCTATGTGAAACACAACTATAATAGAGATCTCCATAACTCAATTGGTCGCAATCCCTTTCAAGGAGGTTTTTGGTTTCAACCATTGTGTTCAATTGATGTTACCATGCCTCATGCGACTGCACAAACATAATCCACACATGTACAGTCTAAGGTTGATAAAGAAACCATGTTTATTTAATGCATCTAGCACATCCACTAGTAGGTTCATGACATCTTGGAGAAGTTCAATTCCAAGTAAAAGCAATGGCATGATCAACATTGGGTGCCACACAAATTTTAGGTGGGAAACAAAGTTTGGTTTCGTTTTCAGAAATAACACCTTACTAGAGCCATTCGAAAGCACATACCACTACGATATGGGCCTTACACCATCGCCAAGGTTGTGGGAGACAATGCTTTTTAGCTCAACATTACCCGATTCCTTGAACTACACCCACTGTTCAATGTCGATCGCCTTTGGCCATACTTCTGACATTACTAGACACATCAGACATTGCAGAACAACTCACACCAGTATATCTAAAACCAAAATGCATGGAATAGGCCATAATTGATCATATCATGGACAAGCAGATCAAGAACACTTTCTAGCAGAAGATCCAACTATATCAGGTTATCAAAGTTGGTCAAATCCTTCACCAAGGCAAGTGACTCACCAGGGCACAAGTTCAAAAGAAATTTATCCATATCATGGAGGCACTCAACACAATGAGGACCATTTCTTACTAAGTGGGGAATTCTAATCGAGGTGGATATTGGTGGCCACCCACCTATTCCACTTGGGCCCCCATCATTGTTTCATTTTAGTTTCCTAAATTGTAGCACAATTTACTATTTTTGGTAGTTTATTGGGTCGTAAAATTATGGAGCCATTTTGTGGCCCTCAATGACATTTTTTTTGGAAAATGGGAAAACCCATCCCTTATAATAGGGGTTTGCAATCAAAATTTGTAGTCATTGGATAGATATTTTTAACGAGGTATCATACACATGAAACAGAGACCATATGCCAAAGTTACGACCCTGAGAAATTGATGTACCAATTTACCCCAAGAGGGCTCACAAACGTTTGATGCTTCATCTCCTAGGGTTAGGTTTTTGGATGTATAGGGTTTTCCATTATTTCTCAATAATAAATACACCCTCAGTCCTCATTATAACATAGTTCATAAGGCATGTAGTGGGCACATCTCTTCTCAGAGATAAGATACCATCGCCTAAGCTAGTTTATTTCCATTCTACATGTAAACAATTTTCAGTACTTTGTTATTAATGAATTGAAGTTATGTTTTCACTGTATCTCTATGTTTTTGTTCATATTTGTATTTCATTTCATTCCTGCATAAATACAAATCAATATAGGTGGAGACATAGAGGGAGTGATAAGGGAAAGATGGAGATAAAGTGAGGGAGAGAGAAGAGGAGTGAAGAAAGAGAGAAGGAGAGGAGATATAGAGGGAGAGAAGGGTATGAGAGAGAGAGAGAGAAGGGGAAGAGAGAGAGAGAGAGAGAGAGAGAGAGAGAGAGAGAGAGAGAGAGACAGACAGAAGTGAAAGAGAAATATAGGGAGAGGGAGGGAGATATGATTTTAGTGTAGATGTTGATTTCTAATCTTATTTGATTTCTTGCACTAGATGCATTGATTTCTATGTAGATGTTGATTTCTAATTCTATTTCATTACTTGCATTAGATGCATTGATTTCATTTAAAAATGTTAATTTCTAATCTTGTTTGATTACTTGTATTAGATGTATTGATTTCACTGTAGATGTTAATTCCTATTCCTATTTGATTGCTAGAACTAGATGCATTGATTTCTAATCCTATTTGATTGCTTGCATTAGATGCATTGATTTCAGTGAAAATGTTAATTTCTAATTTGATGTAACTAGATGTATGGTGTACATTAATTTCAAGGTAATTAGATTAACATTGTGCATTGATTTTAGATAACCTCAAATGAAATAAAATGAAATAAAACTTATTTGTTGTTTACATGACATCCTTCAAAATTGAATAAAACATTTCATTCCTATTTGTGTTTTTAAATTGAACCTTGAGATAAGAAATTGATTCAAATGCTTAAAAACGTTGACATTGCAATGGTATATGGGTGGGTCACAGGAATTTTCATATATAGATTTTTTATTATAATATGGATGACTTTAGAATTCAAATAATTTATTTTTAAAATTGAATTGTAATAACATACATGTTGATTGCACTAAAAGACACTTTCAACAACCCAATATGAAGCATGATTGTAATTCTTTCCATGCTCAATATTAAATTGACACATGATATATTTTAGCTCATTTTAAGTATCAAAGTGACTTGCATCATAGTAAGATTGTACTTATATCATATTATGACTAAGCTCTTGTAGATGACCTCAAAATAAATAAAATTGAATAAAACTTATTCATTGTTTACCAAGCATATTTTAAAATTGAATTTAAAACTTATTTCAATCCTATTTGTGTTTTTTAATTCAACCATCATATATTTTGGTTAATTTTAAGTATCAAACTGACTTGCATCATAACTTAAGATTGTACTTATTTTCTTAGTCTGTGAAACTAGAAATCAAAATTGCTAATTTTTTACAAAAGTTGTAGTATATAGATTTTTTTTTTAAACTAGCAAAATAATTTTAACAAATCCATAAACTTCAAAAATTAATGAAGATCCATAAACAAGATTAATACAAATCCATAAACTTAAATAATGAATGTGTCGATAAGCTATCCATATGAAAATATATACAAACTATGAATATCACATGAACATCTATAAAGTAAAATAATAAACATCCATAAACTGAAATAATGTCCTTGTACATCCATAATTGTCTAGAGTATTAAAATATACAAAGTTTTTATCACATGTGAATGTGCCCTATGAAATTGGCATGAAAATGTACAAACTATCCATTGTAAGTACAACTAGAACTCCTATGTGAGTTATGTCGTGTAAAGTAAGTGTCTAACATCTGGTACTGCAATATAACACATTCAAATTCAAACTAATTTGATTATTATTTGTACAAAACAAACAATATGAAAATAAATTATTTCGAACCACATTTTTATTTACATATATGAATCTACTAACCTCATTCGAACCTAAGTGCAAGTCAGATAGGATGGGGGTATGATGATTTTGGGTTTGGTGCTCCCCTACCAATGGCTCAATGACTAGAGCCTACCATAGGTTCTTCACTCAATAAACCTCTGATATAGCACTTGTGTTCATGGCATACTAAACAATACCCTTAATTTGACTACATATTGGAAAATACCTCTAAAGATCACATTATTTAACCCCCAATCAATATGAACCCAATACACCTTCCCAATTAAAAAAAACCCTACTTTCACTAGATATTGTAGGTATCCATATTTCCATTAACATTTTTAATACCCCTTTATATTTTCTCATTAACTTCGAGCTCCATTTTTTATGCTTGCCAATATAAAATCCCTTTGCACCTATTATATGCTCAATATATTATGCCATTTTTTATTCAATATATAGCCCCAAATATGAATGTACATGGTATGGTATTGCTCCCCCAACGAAGCCTCCATAGGGCCTACATCGATGAACCTGCATCGTTACTGCCTCTATACCCAACATCCCACTCATCTATCCACATAACTGCGACATCAACAACACTCTGCATATAAGCCTATGTACACAATGACAAGGACACATTACAATTAGTCTACAAATTAATTAGTATATGAGTAACTAGAAAGAAAAAATGTTGAAATCTTAGGAATACAAAAGTTTACCTCAACTGTTGGTCCATGTGGTTGTACATAGTGACTCTCCTCCACATGCATGTTATGAGGTGGAGGTGGAGGTGGAGGAGAACCCATGGAAACATGTAATGGTGGAGGATGGCTTGGATGATCAACTTCCCCCTCGGATGAACTCATAAGCTCATCCATGTATTTGGGCTATGCCTACATGTTATCTTCAACTTATTAGTATAAATGTATTTTAATACAAACTAGAAATTAATATAAATAATTTGCATAATTTGACAGTAAGAGTCAAATTTTTTGTATATAAATGTACTTGGTCCATGTCATGCAGGTCATGCACCCTCCAAGTATCATAAATGGCATCATGATACATACATGCATATGACAAAAGCTACACAATTGGTAAAATTGTGATAAATGAATCATCATATAAAGGAACTAATGGGTCATGCTGCAATGGTGGTAGTTCGCTAATATATCCATGCAATGCAAGATGCACAGTGACCAATGAAGTCTGCATGCTATTTGTAATGGTATCCCTAGTCTCAACACCAAGTTACAATGACTCCTCTAGCTCTGTCGGCATTACCACACTCCAAGAAATTAGTGGAAACAATCTTGAAGGTGGTGGTACATGCACAGGGTCCCTACGAGCCCCATCATGATCATAGGTACATCCCAAGACAGGACCATACTAATATGATTTAGTATCAGTGTAATCCAAGCTCACATGTAGAATGAACTCTACATATATATGCTTGGAAAAACAAAGGGGAACCTAGTCATGGTGGGGGAACTCGCCCTAACTTCCAATGAATTGATCATACACAAAAGGGGTTGTATCAACATTATTAAAATATTTGAGTGGAATCATACCTTTATGTCTAGCAGGATGATCCAGAGGGATGTCGAACAACTCCCCACGAACATCAATGTCCTTGGTGGTCTGTTTAACCACTTCCCACGTATGTGGGCCTCTAACCTCATTCCTTCTAATCCTCTGTATGGAATGTAGGAGGTGGCTCTATGGGGCCGATCTCCAGTATGTCTTGATCAACCTATTGATTCTATCCAACATCAAAGACAAAATATGTCTAGTAGGTGAATTAGTATGGATGTTACACAACTCTTGTGTGATCCATGTATGCTTGGCTATAACATCCTCCAATGTGATATGAGTTGTAACAACATCCCACAGAGGGATCAACGTGCACTGTGATCATCAACTTTGTCCTGCTGACGGCCTACAAAGCATAAACATAATTTAACATATATATTTAACAAACTAGAAGCATATTAACATATGCATTAAACTCAAACACATCAATTGAAGACAATTTAAAAATTAATGAAAATTTCAAGACATAAAGACATAAAGTTTAAAGAGGATTTAAAACTATAAGACGTGTGCCCAAAACAAATGAAGAAGGTCCACTATTAATAGCATGATCATCAGTAGAGACAAAAACACTGCCTCTAACAATCTGACTGGCATCAGAGGCAAGATCTATGAGTGGAACACGCACTCTAGATGGGCTATGTGATCTATGATAAGCTCGACCATGTATAAAAAATCCCCTTACACTACGACGACATGCAGTTGGGGGGTGTATAAGAGATGCCACTACATATTACATATAATCCATATAAAACATATAAACTAATCCAAGAAAAAATGTTGACTAAACTATTACAATATAAAGTAATCCAAGAAAAAAAATGTTAACTTAGAAAGAATGTTGAAAAAAAAACCATTTCTAAACTCAAGTAGAATAATCTAGCCTAAAGTCCTAAACTTTAGAGTCCAGTTTTTGATAATTTATCAACCAAAGTATTGAGTTACATGTAAACGCAATTGAAAGAAGTGATCAAATCTAACTTCACACTTTTTCCATTTCTAAATAATGCATTTTATTCATAGGACATAAATAAGTAAGTATATATGTAAAAAATTGAAATAAACCTATTTTCAAAAACTAATAAGACATGCAAACCAAATACTTTAATAGATTTTAAGTTCTTATAATGTTTGACTTTGATACATTGACATGTACTAGGTGCAAGCACATGAAGACAATTATTTTGTACAACATAATGAAACAATATGGTATAAATTAGAAAATAGTCAAAATGCTTTTATTCACTTTAAATGCACTTTTCATGATGCATTTAATGTATCTATGAATGATGCATTGTTGAAACTTATATATATATATATATATATTCTATATATATATATATATATATATATAATATATATATATATATATATTATATATATATATATAAACATGTACAACATAACTATAACATAATATAGCTATAATATATATATATAATACAACATAACTATAACATAATATAGCTAATATATATATATATATATATATATATATATATATATATATATATATATATATATATATAATATATAAGAGAGATATTTACATATTGTAAACAATTTTATGTTATGAAAAGTAAGAAAACTTTCGATAAAAGTCATATTCATCAGAGTTTTGTCCATGCATTTCAAACCATCCACTGTGATTCATTGTTAAGACAAGATTATGTTAAATAGTTATAGAATTATATTATTCTGTGTATATAAAATTAAAATATATAACTATGTAATGTTATATTATAATAGTTAATATATATATAGTTATATTTATAATTATATAGTAAAATATAATTATGAATATATATATATATATATATATATATTATATATATATATATATATATAAGATGGTGGTTAACGTCCACTGAGACCAAACTCTGGTCTATAGAAACTAAAGAAATGAATTATTCAGTTTGATTTAAGATTTTATTCCTATGCTCGAAAAGTTTGGAGAGAAGTATCTTGAGCTCACTATAATTTTGACATCATAAAAGGCTAGGAAGGTCAGTATTGCAACAAAGATTATGAAACTGAGATCTAATATGGTTGTACAAGGGGCACTCTAAGAAGAAGTGATTTTCATCCTCAATGTTCATATTTTCACAGAGATGGCAAATCCTTTCCATCCATGGTGTTTTAGAAACTACCCAATGACCCGTTTCACTATAGAGCTCATGAGAGTTCATTCTAATATTGGCTATATTAATTTTCTTCTTTGAGGTAGCTAAAATAGAGAGATACTTTTGATCTTCTAGGGTGGGGTTGATGACCTCTTTATAATATCTTAATTTTCTTTTAGCTACTAAATCTTTCTCACATCACATTTTTTCTTTGAACTTAGAAGTAACAATATTTTTAATGTTATTAATGTTTTGCAATGCAACATTCTCGTCAACCTCCCAATAGTTTAATGATGCCCTGGTGTCTTTATACCAACCTCGTTTGAGCCTTAAGTGGTTTTGGCTAGAATTTAAAGCTGGCTTAGGAAGTCTATGGTCTCCTATGTTATTGAGCTTGTGTTTGTACAACAAAAGCCTAGTCATAGCTAGGCTCTCGATAGGGGAAAGACCCACTTCTATAAGGAGAATAGGATAAGGTGTATTACATTTAATTTTGAGGTTATACATTATAAACACTTCTGGATTTGCTCAATCTTTTTCCAGGATTCTCTAGAGATGCTGCAACCCCAAGCCTCACATCCATATAAGATAACAGGAGTGACTAAAGTTTCAAAGAGGAACTTCTTTCTATCCCACATTATGAGGTTTTCCATTTTACAATTATTTTCAAGACCAAAACAAGTTTTCCACCCCCCATTAATCCTTTTCTCAATGCTATAGTTCCAGTTGAGCTTGTGATGAATATCAATTCCTAGGTACTTGTAAGAAGACACTTCCTCCAAGTTACTATTGTCATACATAAAATTAGTGTAAGTGTCCTTCTTGGATTTGATAATCATAATTTTTGTTTTGTCAGCGTTAACAGTCATACCCATGGTAGAATAGAAATACTTAAGAAGTCTAAGTTGCTTATCAAGATCATATGGGCACCTTGCGAGAAGAACAATTTCGTTACCATGGAGAAGAAGGATGATGACTATCCCAGCTAAGATCGTGCCAGCACAGCCTGCTTCCTCTAAACAACTGTCTAGCTTGTCGATGTAAATGCCAAATAGGGTAGGGGAGAGGGGTCAATCTTGTTTAACTCCAATATTACAATTAATATCTTTCGATCACCCCTCATTGCTCTTTAACTTGGCAATTGCATTCTCGTATAACCTTATAGTGGCAACTCTCAACTCAAAAGGAACCTTTAGCTCTTCTAATCTATTCCATAGGTTGTTTCTAGGAACCGTATCGAAAGCCTTTCTAAAATCCACAAAGCAACCAATGAGATTGGATTTATCATTGCGGCATTCCTCCATAATGATCCTAAGTGTAATGAGGTGGTCCGTTGTTGAGTGTTTCCTTCTAAAACATGCTTGGCCTTTAGCCCGCTTACCTTCACTTTCAAGCCATATGCTCAAGTTATTTTCCAAAATAATACCATATAACTTGGCTAAGAGAGGGTTGATCATAATTGTCTGATAGTTAGAGGGGTTATTTGTATCCCCACTTTTAAAAATAGGGATAATGAGGCTTTGAGTCCATGGTTTAGGGAACCCTCGCTTGACTGCTTGATTGAAAATCTTGTCGATGTGGGGAATGAGGACAGGACCTCCATTTTTTAAGATTTCCACCTGGTAACCTTCAATATCCTTAGCTTTCCTGTTTGCTAGGCGTTTAACCCCAAAATCAATGTCTTCTAATGAGAAAATGTCTTTTGTTGTGAGCAGGGTTTTAAATTTATCCATGACATTTGGATATTCATAAAGCTTTTTAAGATAGGAATTCTAGTCACGTAAAGAAATTTTAATATTAGCTTTAGTTTTCCTAGTTAGAATCTGCCTCCAAAATTTCTTAGGAGCTACCTTAGAGAGGTGTAAGAGATTCTCTTGTCTTTTATGAATATACTGTCTTTTTTTCTTTTTAGTTAGGGATTTGTATATTTTTATCCTGCTAATTTTAAGAGATTCATCAACAAATTCCTTAATTTCTCTCCTCGCACTTTTACAATCTTTGTCATACTATGGGTTGGTTTTTCTATTTCTTTTATTACTTGAAACTTCAATTGAGAACTTGTTAATAGAATATGAGAGGGTTGTAGTAAAATTATGATAGAGGTATTCTATGTTGTCTATACTAGATAAAGGAAACAAATTAGTTTTTTAATTCATTTATAAAGAGATCGTTTTTATTTCTATCAAATATTAAGTTCTTTTGCCTATAAGGATTATCTTCTATGGGATCTCTATGCATGGCAAAATTGAGAGTTATAAGTAAAGGTTTGTGATCAGAGTTAGGCTCGTGGTTGTTAAGATGTCAAAATTTATTATTTCATTGTATAAAGGGAGATCAGAAATAACATAGTCTACCATGCTGCTACCAAGCCCATGGATGCAGGTCATCTGGATAGAATTGCGCCACTTTTTTAGATTATTGCAAATTATGATATCCTGAGCACTATAGAGCTTGATTAGCTCCGACCCAAACAAATTTTCCTCGAGGTCTTCAGAGCTCCTTTTGTACCAGCTAGCCAGAGTAAGCTTTTCGTCTAACCAAAGAGGATTAGGGTTGGAATGATTGCTTAGAAGAATAGTTTCATTGCTTGAAGTTCGAGCATTAAAGTCACCCATTAAAAGCTTATTACCTTCATTCCTTAGGCTAGAAATATCATTCTTTAAACCATTGTAAGGACTATTTATATCAAGATTCTTTTTCTTATAGAAGTTAGAATTGATGGGGGAAAAATAACAGATTGCTATGTAGGTCTTTTTATCATTAATGTTAGTAATATCTATCCAACTATATTGGTTGTAAGGTTCGTTTTTATAAATCATAGCATGTGGGGAGATGTTCTTCTTAATGTAACAAGTTACACCCCCAATGCCTCTATGGGAGGATCGCTTGTTCCAGGTAGACCATAGTGCAAAGCCATCTACGTTAGGGACCTTAGATTCTTCGTGCTCCCAAGTTTCAACAAACAATATAATATCAACATCATTCGAGATCCAACTCAATTATTTTATTTAAGTGATTAATCTCTTAAAACTAATTGCATTGTATTTATTATTAAAAAAATATTTAAATAATAAAATTTATTATTTGTAAATAGAGGTTCACCATGAGCAACCATATTTATCATGTCAATTCTAAGCTCTTAATTAATTTATTTATTGGTTATAGTTTGGTTGATTTATGTTTTGGAGTTTTTTTTTAATATATTTTTGGTCAAATTTGTTTGAAATTTAAAATACATTTAAAATAACAAAAAAATTATAGTTTTTAAAAATTTATTTCACTAAATTCCTAATGACAAACTTTAAACGCTAAAATAATTAGAAAATAACTTTTTTTACCATTGAAAATCAGACAACATTCATAATAAACATGTTACCAAATTGCAATTAAGAAAAAAATTTAAAACCTAAATTATAGTTTTCTTGCTAGTTTCAAAGTGTTTTATTGGTAGTTTTGTAGGTTGATTTTTGTGGTTTCTAGGTTGTTTTTGCGGTTTTCTAGGGTTGTTTTTGTGGTTTTCTAAGTTTTTTTGAAGGGCTTTTTTGGTGGTTTTCATGGTTTTTGTATGGTAATTTTTTTTAAAATTAATTTATTTAATTTTGCAAGAAAAAATTAAAACAAAGACAAAAGGATAGGAAACCTACCTTGGCTTGAGCTCTAGGATGTTAGTGGGGTTGTTGGCGATGTTGGTTTGGGTTTTCCATGCTCCATTTGCTCAATTAAGCTCCAATACCTTGATCGAGTTCCTTTTTATCCCAAGGTCCATCAAAAATGATGTGCGTAGACTATGGGCATGCATTTTAATAAAAAAATGGGCTCGATTGAGTCCTAAACCTCGATCGAGCTTTAGAGCTTTATTAAGCCATAATGCTCGATTGAGGGTTCATTTTAAACCGTCGATCAAGCTATTTGTTTAGCACTCAAAGAGGTCGATCAAGCATTTCATAATGGCTCAATTGAGCACTTAAAATGCTTGTTCCAGATTTTTTTTTCACCTAAACGCAGCCTCCCTTGCCAAAAAGTGTAACCAAACTCCATGCTTTCACCCATAAATGAGAAACTTCTTAAGGCTTTACCAAATGAGAAAAGTTGTACATGAAGTTTCTACAATTGTTTATTTAGCTTTTCCATCAACTTTCCAATCTATTTCACCTAGAGTATAAATGTAACACATACAAATAAGCATAAAACCATGTCATAAATGGAAAAGAAACAAGCTTAACAGTTTTCCTATAAATCATAATGAGAGAAAGAACTAAGATACTAGTTATATCTTGATCACTTGAAAACTTCTTGCTGATGATAGAATCACAATATTTATAATTTTTTTTAAGGAATCATACTTGATAGAAAACCTACGAAGCATCATGTATCATATCTATCTAGGTTAAGGTTCCAATGCCAAAATCATTATGGAGATACACATCCACCCTTATCTAATCTAGGTTTCAGAAAGATTCAACAAACTTGTGTATGGCAACCTTAGATGTTAACTTATCATATAAGGCTACAAATCAAGTACCTTCATCAACATATAATAAATCATCGCCCCTTCTGAATCTTTGTATAGGTCTTAATCCATCTAGCTTTAAAGCCATGCCCAGGAACCTATAAAAATACATGCAGGGGTCAACAAAATTCTAAATGAATGCCAACAATTGACCAGACTTAAGTGCCATCACTTTAGTATTCATTTTACCTTAGGTTCAAACAACACCAAATCAAATTAATCACTGCATGTTGGAGTGATCTGGTACCAAATCCTCCAAATCATTTTTCCTTGGCAACAATTTAGAAATCCTCCATGCAATGATACGTTTCTCAAGTATATTGGTTGAAACCTTCAGATTTAGATGCTCATACATGCAAGGGATATGCTAACCATAGAAGTAAGAAAACCAAGAATTCTGGACTTCACAATCCTCGATGAAACTGCATACTGGTTTTCCTGTCATGACTAACATTTTGCATTTCATTTTTGAGAGGAATTTGTCTTGTTTTAAAATCTCGATTTTGCTATAAAATATTTGAGGTTTATGTTCTTTGAGACTCAAGCTAATTTAGTAAAGCACTACAAAATTATTTCCTTACCATGGATTTAATACTTTTTACGAACTCTTCTCTAGATATCTTATAAATATTTGAAATTACTGCTCTAACTTGTGTATTCGATATGAACTTGAACCACATCACTTGATCAATAGGAGCTCCACCTATTCACTCGAATGGTTTAAAAAGGATGCCAATCTCATCTGGTAGGTAACACTCTCCTAACAAAAACACAAAAAAAAAAATTCAAGTTGAAAAGAGAAGAGAAGAGGCAGAGGATAAGATTATAATTTTAAAAGGGTGAAAGGTCTAGAAAGTACCAGATACATAAATAAATAGACAACGACCACAAAGTCTTCTTGTCTTGGCACTGAAATTGAATACCAACACCAATTATTGAAGAGCCAAGAATACTTCAAAATAAATGCATTTTCCTTATATACAAAAAATACCTTTTCTGAAACCCTCCATGCATGCTAAGTAAAAATAGAAAGCAAGGGCCTGCCAAAAGCTGGTCACAAGTTCGAACAAATAAAAGAACCTAGAGCTTGACACATCTGTAGAAATTTTGAATAATATGACATTTATTCACAAAGATTATCCTGATTATACACTATTTGCAGAATCATGCATAATACATAACCTCCTCTACGTTGATCATCAATTTTGCGGAATTAAGAAACAATTGCATGCGCACATTGAAGCATCAATCACACATATCAACACAGTATGTCACAGGGAAAGCATACAGCTGAAAACCCCCAACTATCTGTATATTATATTGATTGAGAACATGTAACAATACATAGTACAATACCCCTCGCAAGTACTCAGTACTATCTCCACCTGTTACACACAAACTAGCTCAGATCTGAATCAATCACAGGTTCAAATCTCCTCCGCTACTTGACTGCCTCCACTGTGCAATCCTGCATGAGAATAGATGAGAATGGCTGATCCAAACTTGTATTTCCCTTGTGTTTACCATGCAATCCTCATTAGCAATACTCAATCCATTGATTGTGCAAATCTCATGCACAACTATAGTCACAACTGACATCTATCTTACCCTTTCACTCACCCCTAACACTTGTCTCCACTGAACTGTCCATGCACTGAGTTAACTGATGTATTCTTTAGTTGATTTATGAGTTAATAATTAGTGAATTAATTAATAACTAATTCACACCACTCATCACTAGTGTATTTGTTAGTTAGACTAAATACAACTAGTTCAACTAAACACAACTCCATCAACTCCTCATTCAACTCCACTAGACTCAATCACTTGAGTTCTAACTGAAGTCCTTCATGCAATAGCTGAACTAACCCATAAGAAAAGCATATTTCCTTCTGGCAGTTGCATGTGCCACATCCATAGCTCGAACTGAAGTGTTGCAAGAGGATAAGATAATGTTTATAGTCTAAATATTATTAAGAGCTAATAATATTCGATTGTTCTATATTTAGACTGGCAGTGTAAAAATAGACTCCGCACATATGTCTAAAAATAGAAGTCCATCTATTTTTACCAACATGACCAATCATCCATAAATAGCATCCTGCAACTCATAGACCATGATCCATATGTCTAAAAATAGACTTTGTGCCAAAAGTAGCCTGCAGGACCACTTAGTGAAGGCGAATTCTTTTTACTAAGCTCCATCATCTTGTTGCATTTTCAACAACATCAAGGTTGCATTTAATGATGGAAAATTAAAACTCCTTCTTGGAATTTAAGCATATAAACCCTCATAAGGGCTTTAAAAACCCAAAGAAAACATATAAAAGGTAATGATAATCAGAACTAAAAAAACTTCGTTGAACTAAAAGAGCTTACCTCATTGTGTTTTTAGTAGTTGTCAAATCAACAGAGAACTCATCGATGCTCAAACTCCCCAAGAAAGTATAGCAAATAAAAACTAAAACGATGACATAATTGCTTATGACAAAGTTAAGAGAAGACATGGAGGAGGAGTGCCAAATGGCGTATGTAGTGGCATAACTTTCAAGCCACATCATCGCATAAACCAACAATGTAGGATAAAATGCCATATACAGTGACACAACTTTCAATCCACATCATTGCATAAACGAATCATGTAACATATGTCAAATCAGGGAAAAAAGGGTAGATGAAAGTGAGCAGTGAACAATTTGAAAAGGGAACACCTATGAGTGTAAATATGTTCGATAATAAAACCATTTTACTAGAATTGTTGGAATGCAACGAAACAAAAAATGAATTGTGCGGAACTGACCTAGGTAATGAAATATAGCAAGCAAATCTTGTCGGACCCCATAAAAATCCTCCAGCACTCTTTAGGCCAACTCATGACGTAATCTTACTCTAATGACTTGGCTGACAAAAATTTTGGAAATCCATCCTAACCACGTTATAAGGGAAACAAAAAATGAAAATATTACAACAATAACAAGAAAAGAAGAAGAGACAAAGTGAAAAATGAAAAGTGAAAAATGAAAAATAATTTAAGAAAAAAAAAATTGGTAAGGAAAAAAAAAAAAAAATTACGAAAAAAACCATTCACCTAAATTCCCCATTTTTCTATTATATCTAATTGATTCTCAAAAACAAAACCCTCTTCTAAAAAAACATCCTCTTCTCAAAAACATTTCCTTAGTCAATCTTGAACAACCGAAACAAAAACAATCCAACTAAATACTATAAATAAGAAGACCATGCTATGCAAATTAAAAAAGAAGGCCAGGAAGAAAATACTAAAAATAGTAAGATAGTTTTATCTTTGATTCAATCCTGAACCAAAAAGAGACCCAAATACCCCTGAATGAGCAAGTTTAATATTTAAAAACCCAAATATTCCATTGACAGGTTTTTATAAACTTTAAATAAAAAATATAAAATAAATTGAAAAATAAGAAGAAAAAAAACTAGAGTTAAAGTTTATTTATTTTCCAAAACATTTGAAGCGAAGTGAATTCTAAAGTACACTTAAAATGGGGTTAATTCAAGTCGAGACCATCTTTTGTTATGATATTAGATGCGAATATTATATTCAGGTGATGAATCTACACTAAATTCAAAAAATTGATTTTAACGATTTCAAAGATTTAATTGTTGCAATGATTGCTACTTGCAACTATTGTGTATTGATGTCAAGGAATGAGTTCAAAAGTGTATTATAAAAGTATAATAAAATCTAAGCCTGGTACATTGTTTGCCACCTTTCACTATAATTTCGATAGATTAAATGTTTAAATGCAATTATTTGATGGTGGTCCAAATATTGATTTATATTATTTGATGGTGATGGTGGTCCAAATATTGATTTATATTGAGTTCAATGATCAAATTATTTATACATTGACTGTAAATTAATAATGTTACTTTTTGGTGTAAGGTAAGTGCACTCTCAAAAGTCAGGATGATTTTGAGAATATTATATGTTGATGGAAAATAACATGGTGTTTATAGGTATATGCCTAAAAGTGATTTTATTTTCTTAAAAAAAATATTTAACAGGATGGAAATGGGAAGGAAGATATATGATTTAGATAATTATAAACGAAATTGATTTTTTTAAAGTCAAATCAAATTATATTTAATTTAATTTATTAAAAAAATTAATTTATTAGATAAAAAAATAACTATTATGATTTAAATTTATAAAAATTATAAAATAAATGCAGAAATAATTTTGACATAAAGTTTTGATGGTTAAAAATATATGCTTTTTATAGAGAGTTATAGACTCATACGCAGGAGTAAAATATGTAAACTTATAATTTTACAATATCAAATAATTATGTGGAAGCAGGTTTTTTGTCTTATAATAAAGGGTCGTTTATTAATCATTTAGTTCGACATGACCTTTTTATATATATATATAATATAATTAGTTTTACTCGAAGGCTAGTCTTGTACTTGCATGATACAAGGTAAATTTCAGTTGTTACCGCTGTAACTTTTAGGCATATCTATGCTACCCCATAGGCAACACATAGATCTAGTTGAGATTTGAACTAGTGACAATGTTGTAAATAGTGTTTTAACAATACACCACATCACTAACTAATTTTACATTTATATCTTAAAAATAATTTTTTTTTTTTTTTTTTTTTTTTTTTATTATTCATCATCATCATCTAATCTTTTAACCTTAAACAACAATTTCAATAATAATAGTAATGGTAACTTATATCAAAATCAATTATATAATCTTTTATAATTAAAATTTGATTTTTAAATATTAAATATAATTTTTAAAATTGAAATAATTTAAATAGTAATATGTGGTTTTCGTTTAAATTCTATATAGAGAATTGGTAGGTGTATGGATGGTGGATAAGGATATTATTTATCTTAAATTGGGAGGATTTTAATTTTGAGGAGGACAATAAAGTCGAATGGAATGGAATGTGTGTGTGTGTGTGTGTGTGTATGGGTCATTTTGGATGATTGGGTAGAATGGTTATTATCACTTCTATCTAAATTGAATTTCTTACACGTGACGTGATGATGATAATTATTGTTGTAATGGCTATATGCCTACAAAGATTGTTATAATGACCATCATTCTAGCCATCAAGCTAAGAACAAGATTATATATATATATATATATATATATATATATATATCACATGGCAAGAAAAAAATGCCTCAAATTAAGTAATTCAATTTTCCAAATTAGCAGGATGACTTGGATTTCAGTTAGTTAGAGTGACATGGTCTTGTCTCCTAGTTAGATGAGTAAATTCAAGTTTGTAGGCTAATAGTAGAGTTGTGCATTTATTGATTGGTAATATTTAGCAATCTAGTTGAGTTATTGCTAGTTGAAATCAGTTAACGGAGCTCTAGTCACTAGTTGAGTCAGTTGAAGGTCAATTCAGTAGTTAATAATGTTGCTAACTCATTGATCTCTCAGTTAACTAGTCAATCAACTAAAAATAGACATAATCATGCATGGAATTCGAAATACCCAGTTGAGATGGAGGAAAAGGCATGCTTGTATTTATATTTGCATAATGTTGAGTGTAGAGTTCTTTTGCATTGAGTAGGTGATCAATTCCGCAAGCTATTGCACAAGGAAATAGGGAATTTCTCCTATTTTTAGGGGCTAATTCCTCTAGGATTGAACAAGGAAATAGGAGGTTGGTTGAGGCTTGAATTGGCTAAGTGTTGGCCAGAGCAAGTCACGAAGCAGGAGAACATGATTGCAGTGAACGGTGTGCTTCATAGTTGAAGTAAGACATTGTAATTGTTTTTCTTTTCATATGAATTAATGTAATGCAGCAAAGGGGTTTTCCCTAGTTGGATTCCCATGTAAATCATTGAGTACTTATGGTTTTGATTATTGCATGTCATTGTATGTTGTTCTAAACTGTGATTTCCATTTCACAGATTAGTAGAATAGAATTTGTGTCTCCTGATTTCAGTTCAATTTCTTGAGCAGTTGCAATGTATATCAAATTTCTACATGGTATCAAAGCCTTGTGAAATTACATTAGAACTAGTATTTTAAATTTTCCTCTCAGAAATTTCGAATTTGCAACTTTAGTGTAGCAACTTTTCTTCAGATTCAGGAGAATGTCTTTCAATGAACTGAGATTGGAGTATGCCCTAGAGGGTAGCTCAAATTTCATAGCTAGAAAGACCGAATGGAAGAAATGCTTGATGATAATGGTGTGTTAGAATATGTTAAAACTGTCATTGTGAAACCCCAACAATCTGATGCACAACAATTAGCCCAGTATAAGAAGGATACCACAAGAGCCAGGAGGATCATCTTGGATGGTGTGAGAGACCACATAGTCTCGAACTTACATGGTAAGGAGACTCCATTTACTATGTGGAAGTCCCTCACTGAGCTATTAAAAAATAGCAGTGATGTTAGAAAAATTTGTTTGATGAAAAAATTGGGGATTGAGGACAAAGGGCATGGTGTAGTCTTTTGCGATGGGAATGCCTACCTCAAGCATTTTTTTCAGGTTAGATCAAGCAGATTGGTGTAAGGATTGAGGGCCTCTACAAATTTGAGGAAGATGCATGTCCAACCTTGAGGAGCAAGGAAAATATTCCTCAGAGTAGAGATGTGATGGTTAAGCGAGAGAGGATAAAACTCTCAAGATTGCACCTTCTAGTTTAGAGGGAGCAATTGCATCCATACCTCCAAGAGTGAGGTGGGGCGATGTAGAGCCCTAGTCCTAGAGTTGCAAAGATTTGGGTAAGGTCCATAGGAGAGCAGTAGCAATTGCAATATACTATTCTCATGGATCATTACCCTTGCTACAAGGGCTCACTGTATTCAGTAGCAGAAGGGTCAATGTCACTAGATGCAATTATACCTTGAGCGATAGTTGAAAATTGGTTGCAATCAAATGATAAGGAGCACATAACTATATTGATAATAGTGCAGGAGGCATAATGCAAAATCGACAAAAATGCAAATTTACCAGTAAATAATGTAGAGACTAGTAGCAGCCAGATGCTCAAGAGACAGTTGCAACTCAAAGACACAATTGATTCATTATTTGGATGCTTCCCAATTGTAGTTGTTGCAGTATCAACAACAACACTGAGAGGGAGTCTTGTAACAATACATTCCTACAAGAGTTGGATTGGGGTTGTGTAGAGCCCTTTTCTTGCTAAGAGGGAGTGTCGAAATTGTAGCTAGAAATAGGCTCAATTTTGACTTGTGCCTTAGTCAAATTGAGTAATTCAATTTTCCACATTAGCAAGATGACTTGGATTTCAATTAGCTAGAGTGATATTGTCTCGTCTCCTAGCTAGATGAGAAAATTTCGAGTTTGTAGGCTAAGAGTAGAGTTGTGCATGTATTGATTGCTAAGATTTAGCAATGTAGTTGAGTTATTGTTATTCCTCTAGTCACTAGTTGAGTCAGTTCAAGGCAAGTTGGGTAGTTAAGATTGTTGTTAACTTAGTGATCTCTTAGTTAACTAGTCAATTAGCTAAAAATAGACACAATCATACATGAAATTCAAATTTCCTAGTTGAGGTGGAGGAAAAGGCATGTTTGTATTTATGTTTGTATACTGTTGAGTGTACAATTCCTTTTCACTTAGAAGGCGATCAATTCTTGTAGCTATTGCTCAAGGAAATAGGGAATTTATCCTATTTTTTACGTGCTAATTCCTCCAGGATTGCACAAGTAAATATGAGGTTAGATGAGGATTGAATTGGCTAAGTGTTGGACAAAGCAAGTCAGGAAGGATCATTGGTAATATTTATGGAGGGATGATCCGGATTTAAATAGGAACGCAATAGATTACAGAGATAACCATAAATACAGAGATGCGATAACCATAAATAGA
>APFE030211366.1:71312-91812 GCA_000404065.3 Pinus taeda
TCAGGACCCGAAAAACTGCTAAAAATAGTAAGTTGTGCTACAATTAAGGAAACTGAAAATGTTGAAAGAGACAATTGTGGGGGTCCAGATGGGATAGGTGGGTGGCCACCAACATCCACCTGGATCAAGGGATCCTTCATACACTTGGAAAAATGAACATATTTAAGATAAAATGAACAAATTTAAGATATTATTTTGAAGCTATATTTCTTTACAATAAGTAGCTCAGTTTTATCATAGGCCCTTACAATTGAAGACGTGTTAAACAATACAAAAAAAAAGTAAATTTTTATAAGGCATTCAAAACCAATGGTGTAAAAATTAAATTATTTAATCCATTACTTTGTGACATAATTGAAATGGTGAGAAAACAAATTCTATATCTCTTTAATGTCACTTATGTGATTGTATGGCCTACAAATAAATAACTAGAGGCACACTGATTAAAAAACACTTGCAAATTGCTAAGGAACTATTATATGAGCTAAGTTTATTCATGAATGATTTTGTATTATCATCTAAACATGCTTTGTCTTTGACATGAAGATAATGGATAACATCACGATTGTTTAAGAAACAATGCATTTTACAAAGGTTTCTAAGGATGGATATGTATAAATATTATTGTTTTCTTTTGGGATGAATTACATTAATTGTAAAAAATAGAATTTATATATAGGATTACAAAAGTTAAGTTAGTACCTTGTATGGGAGACCAGACCATAGCCAAAAATAGACTCTCCCTAAAGGAGGGAGAGACAATAGAGACCTAAAAGAGACAAAAATATTCTCATGTCTCCAATTAATAATTTTTCTAAGGAAAATCTCAATTTTACAATTTTGGCGATTAATAATATTTGATAAATAAAACTTAGGAGAAATAAGTTGTGGAGACTCAAATTATTTTTTTATAAGAATTGAAGGTTAAACTTAGGAGAAAAATGGAAAATTAAAGTGATGATAAGTTGTGGGGTTTACCTAATAAGGAAAATCGAAGTCCCTAGGAGAAATCATATCGCATGGAAGAGGGGATGATTAAGAGAGTCAAATTGTTGGAGCCCAAAAGGAAGGTTGAGCAAAAATTATAAAATTAAGTGAAGAGCCTTATTTGTTCATCTTCTTACCATTTCATTTCAGAATTAGAGAGTTTGCTTGAGCTTCTTAGATAAGCCAACCGATGTTTTTCACCACATGGAATTTCCAAGTGAGAATTCCAACTCTTCTTCAGGGGAGTTCGAGTGCCACTCTAGCAGTGATATTTGTGGGCATATTTTGGCACCTTGTGGGGGATTTTGTAGCGCTTTTTCAACCTGTGTGAGTTTCTTGAGGACATGGTGGACGATTTTGTTGGTGCTTGAGGAGCTAGATTTTTTTGTCTTTCGGGTTGGCTATTTTGAGGAAATTTTCGCTTGAGGAGGAAAAGTTGTTTGTGTTTTACTGGCTATTCTCTGTGCAGGGATTGAGAAGTAGTGTTTTGCTAGACATTAGAACTAATTTGGCTGAGAGTTTGACGAAGGAAATTTTCTGGGGTTTGGAGGAGTTTTGCTTTGGAGATATTGTGCATCTTTACAAAATTTCATTTCCTATAGCTCACTGGAAAACTCTGCGGGGCTACACACAATTTTTGGGGCTTAAGCGATTGGTGGATTCAACTTAAGATTTTGTTGGGTTTTGTTGGATTGGGGGTGAGGATCGTTCTCCTAATTTTTCAGAACTTTTGGAGCATTATTGAGGGGTTATTTTAGAGTTTTCCTCTAGCAACAACAACAATAATATTCTTGGTAGCGCATTTGGATAAATTGGTCCTTTTTCCATTGGAGTTTCATTATATATTCACCTGGGTATTGCATGCTTGCATTAGCGAGCCTAGGTTCTATCATTCTACTCTATTTTACTCAGCTCTAGAGAACTTTTTAATAAAATGGCCTAGATTTGTTGCTGCTATTATATGGTTTACTAGTCTATTTCTGCTTGTGTAAAAATTATGCTTGCATGGTTGTATTTCTTATTGTAGCTTAGTGCATGTTTTTGGTATTCATTGTATTTATTAGTGTGTGATATTACAGTGGTACCCAAGCATGTTCTTGGCCAGCTATGGGCATAAGAGTAGTTTATGTCTAGACCTTTTTATGTAATGGTCTACCATACTAGAGGTAGAGGCAGGGGTAGAGGAAAATGACACACAACAGGAGAAGCACCTGACCATTTCTCTTATATAAATATTGACAATTCTATAATACACATGGAGGGTCATGATGGAAATGAAGGAAACGAACAACGTAGGAAAGGTGGACAAAACCAAGTTATGGAGGAGTTGTTGAGGGTAAATCAACAGATGTTGAGGAAAGGTTAGTTAATCATGGGCATGATGTAGCAAGAAAATGATGGACCTTCAAGTGTAGAACCAACATGAGCATGAGCACAATGGTTATGGAGGTTCTAGAGAAGGAGGTGGGAGTTGTCACATCAATGAGCATGTATTCCAATAGTTGCATACTCCTACTCATGGCCATGCTATCCATCCCACTATGCCACAGTTCATGGATGAGCCAAATAGAGAAAGGGAACTAGATACTGTTGCACATTTGGTGCACTCTATGGACACGTGGATTGATGAGTATGAGGGGTTAGACCCTAGGATTTAGTGTATCATGTCTCTGGAGGAATTTATTCACCTCAAGGAGAGATGCAAGACTAGAGCTAGAACATCATATATAGGAGGATGGTTGAACCATGACGTGCAAAAGGTAGAAGGGAAGGTCACACTTCCAAAATTTGATGGGTCAAGCAAGAGCTCAGCTAGAGCATGGGTCTAGAAGCTAGACACTTACCTACATTTGAATCCCATAAGAGAGATTGATGCCATCTGATTTTCCACCTTGCATTTGGAAGGAGATGTGCAAAAGTGGTGGTACAATGGCTTGATCACTCTTGGACACATACAAATTATTTCCTATACTAAGTTCACAAGGAGGTTGGTTGAGAGATTTTATAAAAACTATCTAAATATGCACTTCATGGAGTTAGCACATCTGAGATATATTGGTAGTCTTGAGGCTTATATATCAGATTTCCAGCAATTGGCCATGGTGGTTACATATATTTCTAGGATTCGATTGATCATGTTATTTATTGAGGGGTTTTTTTATCCCCTATGTGGTTGGGTGAGGGCCTATAGGCAAAGAGAATTACATGATACCATATCTAGAGTCAAATACATGATTGATTCCTTGCCCAAAACCAAGGTCCCTGTGCCTATTATACACACTACACCCCAAGGGGGATGAGATACCAGACATGCACATAGAGATGTTAGGCATGGGAAACTTGATGATGGGAATAAGAGGGACCTATGAAGGAGGAAGTTGCACTTCACGTGTCAGGAACCATGGGCATCAAGGCACATGTGAACTCAGGGCAAGGCCCATTAAATTGAGGTATACCCAGGCAATAAGCCTGATGATGAGATGAAGTAGGAGATTGATGAAGAAGATGGAGGTCTCCAGATTATCGGAGGTGGACCACCATCACCACCATCGCAAGGGGAGGATTGATTTTTCCTATTAGAGGAGTCGTTGCTTCAGTTAATGGAGTTCCAAAGTATATGACTCTGTAGATCAGGGGCATAGTGTAGTGACAACGAGTCTTAGTGTTGGTAGACAGTGGGGCAACCCACAATTTTATTAATGCTTGGATGGTGGAACAGAGAGGCATACAAATAGAGACATTTGAGGGGTTTCAATTCTTTTACTAGGAGATAAGACCATGCAGTGCATGAGATATGTTCCCAAAATGACCCTAACCATGGGTAATTATTCAATCACATATCACTTCTTTGTGGTTGATGTGTCGAACACCAATGTGGTGATGGGTGTCTAGTGTTTATATTCCTTGGGGCATGTTACTATTGACTAAAAGAAGTTGAATATGGAGTTCATAGGGCCATATGGGAAACTTATAGTATTGAGGGGTATACACTCATACCCATCATAGACTATATCAGCCCAAAGGATGGAGGCCAATTTGAGACATGGAGATATAACATGAGCCATAGAGTTGCACATTTCTGAGATAGGGAAGCAACGACAACCACATATAGACATTTTGACACTACTAGAGAAACATTAGGCGCTATTATGTGACATTACCCCATGATGTCTACCAAATGGAGGATTTGAGAATATTATAGAGCTGGAGGAGGAAGTGCATGTAGACTACACCCTATAAACATCTGAAGGCCTACCAGGATGAGATAGAGAGAGCCATACATGAATTGCTAGATTTGGGACACATTAGACCCAGTTCTATCCCCTTTTCTTCTTCAATTGTGTTGGTGAAGAAGAAGGATGGGACACTTCACATGCACATAGATTACACGACCTTGAATAAAAAGACTGAAGAATATGTACCTGATTCCACACATTTATGAGTTGATGGATGAGCTTAGAGACTTCTCTAAGATAGATTTTCACTTGGGATATCATCATATTTGATTGGTTGAGAGTGTTTATAAAAAGTATCTAAAGATGCACTTCATGGATTTAGCACATCTGGTAGCCTTGAAGCTTATATATATCATATTTCTAGCAATTGGCCATAGTGGTTACATATACTTTTGAGATTCGACTGATCATGTTATTTATTGAGGGGGTTTTTGATCCCCTATGTGGTTGGGTGAGGGCCTATAGTCCAAGGGAATTACATGATGCGATCTCTAGAGTCAGATGATTGATTCCTTGCCCAAAACCAAGGCCCCTATGCCTATTATACATACTACACCCCAAGGGGGATGAGATACCAGACATGTACATAGAGATGTTGGGAATGGGAAACTTGATGATGGGAATAAGAGGGACCTTTGAAGGAGGAAGTTGCACTTCACGTGTCAGGAACCATGGGAATCAAGGCACATGTGAACTAAGGGCAAGGTCCATTAAATTGAGGTATAATGAGATAATGAGCCCGATGATGAGATGAAGTAGGAGATTGACGAAGAAGATGGAGGTCTTCAGACTATGGGAGGTGGACCACCATCGCAAGGGGAGGACCAATTTTTCCTATTAGAGGAGTCGTTGCTTCAGTTTATGGAGTTCCAAAGTATTTGACACTGTAGATCAGGGGCATAATGTAGGGACAATGAGTCTTAGTGTTGGTAGACAGTGGGGCAACCCACAATTTTATTAATGCTCAGATGGTGGAGTAGAGAGGCATACAGATAGAGACATTTAAGGGGTTTTAAGTGCTTTTACCAGGAGATAAGACCATGCAATGCATGAGTAATGTTCCCAAAATGACCCTAACCATGGGTAATTATTCAGTGACAGATCAACTCTTTGTGGTTGATGTGTCAAACACCTATGTGGTGATGGGTGTCTAGTGGTTATATTCCTTGGGGCGTGTTACTATTGAATAGAAGAAGTTGAATATGGAGTTCATAGTGCCATATGGGAAGCTAATAGAATTGAGGGGTATGCACTCATACTCATCACAAACTATATCAGCCCAGAGGATCGAGGCCAATTTGAGACATGGAGATATAACATGGGCCATAGAGTCACACATTTCTGAGGTAGGGAAGTAACAACAACCACATCTTGACATTTTGACACTACTACAGAAACATTAGGTTCTATTATGTGGCATTCCCCCATGATGTCTACCAAATGGAGGGTTTGAGAATATTATAGAGCTGGAGGAGGGAGTGCATGCAGACTACACCCTATAAACATCCCAAGGCCTACCAGGATGAGATAGCGAGAGCCATACATGAGTTGCTAGATTGGGGACACATTAGACCCAATTCTATCCCCTTTGCTTCTTCAATTGTGTTGGTGAAGAAGAAGGATGGGACACTTCACATGCACATTGATTATATGACCTCGATGAAAAGACTGAAGAATAGGTACCTGATTCCACACATTGATGAGTTGATGGATGAGGTTAGAGACTTCTCTAGGATAGATTTTCACTTGGGATATCATCATATTTGGTTGAGGTAGAAAGACATCCCGAAGTCTAGATTTTGATGTCATTATAGGCATTATGAGTTCTTGGTGATGCCCTTTGTGCTAACCAATTCATTGACTACGTTTTAGTCTTGCATGAACCATGTGTTCCACAAGAAGTTGAGTAGATTTGTGTTGGTATTTTCTAATGATATTCTGATTTACAGTAGGACATGGGAGGAGAATTTGCAACACTTGGAGGAGGTCTTGTGCATCTTGGAGGAGCAACAGATCTATGGGAAGATGTTCAAGTGTGATTTTGGTCTGAGATAAATGTTATATTTGGGACATGTGATTGGAGAGGATGGATTTAGGGTCCATCAAGAGAAGATCAGGGATATTTTGGATTGGCCTACACCTAGGAATGTGATAGAGCTATGGGGTTTCCTAGGCATATTCAATTACTATAGACAGTTTGCAAAGTGATTTTCATAGTTAGCGACACCCGTCATAAACTTGACAAACAAGGGAATGTTCGAGTGAAAAAACTATGGCACAAGAGGCCTTTGGGTGCCTTAGGAGTGTGATGAGTAGCTATCTAGCTTTGGCCTTACCAGATTTTTCACGACCCTTTCTATTGGAGTGCGATGCATATAGAGAGGGTTTTGGAGTAGTTTTGATGCATGGAGGCCACCTGATTTCATTTGAGAACCATAAGCTATAGCTATATAAGATATTTTATTCCATATATGATAAGAAATATTGGCCATAATGCATGCATTGGCCAAGTTATGACAATATTTGGTGGGAAATAGGTTCAAGGTGAAGACTGATCACAACAATCTTTGATTCTTTTTGGAGTAGAAGGAGCTTTAAGAGAGGCAACAAAAGTAGGTGAGTAAGATACAAGACTTTGATTTTGATATTGAGCACATCAAGGGAAAGCATAATGTAGTAGCAGATGCACTATTTATGAGTCCCAATACACTCTCACTTATGGATGTAACCTAGGATTAGAGGGCGTATTTCTATTAGAGTACTCCAATGATCATCAGACATGCGAGATATTGGATGGTAATGTTGGAGATGATAGATATGAGGTGATGGACGAGGTCATATATTATAAGGACAAGATATATTTGGTGCCAGACTCACAATTGAGGGATAAGATGTTTCATACAGAACACAGCTCACCTATAACAGACCATGAAGGGTCCTTCAAAACCTACCAGATCATTAAGGAGCTTTTTACTTGGAGAGTCCTCAAGGAGGATGTTCTGAGGCATGTATAGGAGTGTGATTTTTGTTGGAGGAATAAGGGGGAGCAAACATATCCAACCAGTTTACTTCAACCACTTCTGATTCTAGAGAGGAAGTGGGAGAGTGTATCCATGGATTTTATCACTGGACTTCTAGTGATGTAAGGGTGTTATTTCATATCAAGGAAAATTTTAGGGGATAATATTCGTAGATATGATAATATTCCATGCTTTTTCCAGAAAGAGATTTTCCATTTACCATTTTTCTAAAAATGAATTCACCTAAATTTTATAATATAAAATTATTTTACCTTAAAAATTTTCCAATATTATATATTGTCTAATATAATTAGAAATCTAAACTTTTTTACAAAATTATCATCAAACATTTTAATATTTACATATTATGGACTAGTAAGATTCACCAAGGTTGCTAAACTTTAAGATAGCTTACATCCTTAAAATTTTCCTTATTGCATATATGTGGTTGTGGATAGACTGTCCAAGTTTTCTCACTTCTTCACCATTCCTTCTAGATCTTCAGCACGATAAATAACCAAGATCTTTTTCAAAGAAGTGTTCAAGTTCCATGGTCTCCCCAAGACCATAGTCTATGATTGAGACAATATATTTATGGGGTAATTTTGGTAGGAGTTATTTAGATTGGTGGGCACTAAGCCCACTCCTAGTACTATCTACCACCCCCAGACATATGGGAATAGATAGATTATGAAGAAATGGTTGGAGGTATATTTGCGGAATTATGTGAGGGGGAAATAATGCACATGATGGGTGAGGTGGCTTCACATTAGAGAGTACTACTACACCACCACTCACCATATGTCCATCGATATATCACTTTTCTATGCCCTTTATGGTTATGATGCATTATCATTTTCTAACATGATTTTTGGAGAGTGTCGTTCCCTTAGGGAGAAGGATTGGATATAAGAGCTAGAAGACCTTAAGTTCTCTCAAAGATAACCTGCATACAATGCAGAACCAGTCAAGATGTATGCAAGAAAGCACCATCTGGAGAGGCATTTTGAGGTTGGAGACTTAGTTTTCTTGCATCTCCAACCATACAAATAGCCCTTATTGAAGCAGAAGGGAGTTGATAATCTCAAACCCTATTTTTATGGACCATATATGGTGATCAAGTGAGTTGGAAAGGTGGATTATGAGCTAGAGATTCTGTCGAGTAAGGTGCATAATGTCTTCCATGTGTCTTGCCTAAAAAAGGATTTGGGACAATAGGTTATACTTGTAATAGAGTTTCCACCCTTGGACGATGAGGGTCATTTATTTTGATACCTAAGGGCATATTGTAGGAGAGGGAGAGAAGGCTCAGGAACTAGATTATCAAAGAATATCTTGTCAGGTGGAAGGACTTACCAAAGGAGGATGCTAGTTGGGAGGGAGAACATATTTTACAACATCCAACATTGCAGTTTCTTAAGGACATGCAACATTTGGGAGGGGAGGACTTTCATGTCTATAATTAATAATTTTTCTAAGGAAAATCTCAATTTTGCATTTTTGGTGATTAATATAATATTTGATGAATACAAATTAAGAGAAAGAAGTTGTGGAGGCTCAAATTAAATTTTCATAAGAAATGAAGTTTAAACTTATTAGAAAAATGGAAAATTAAAGTGATGATAAGTTGTAGGGTTCACTTATGAAGGGAAATCGAACTCCGTAGGAGAAATTTAACCACATAGAAGAGTTGATGAGCAAGGGGGTCGAATTGGTGGAGCCCAAAAGGAAGGTTGAGTAGAAATTATTAAAGGAAAGGAAAAGCCTCATTTTCTCATCTTCTTGGCATTTCATTTCAGAATTGGAGAGTTAGCTTGAGCTGCTTAGCCAAGCCAACTAGTGCTAGTTAGAAAAAGGAATTTCCAAGCAGGAATTCAAACTCTTCTTCAGGGGAATTCAAGTACCACTCAAGGATAGAGATTGTGGGAATATTTTAGCATCTTGTGGGGAATTTTTCAGTTTTTCTTTAGCCTATGTAAGTTTCTGGAGGATAGTGGAGGATCTTTTTGGTGCTAGCATTTGTTGTCTTTTGGGTTGGCTATTTTGAGGAAATTTCCCCTGAGGAGGATAGTTGTTTGTGGGAAATTTACGGGCTGAAAGTACTTGATTTGTAGGCCTAAATTTCTCTTCTTTGGGCCTGCCCTAGGGTTTACTAGCTACTCTCTACATAGGGGTTGAGCAATAGTGTTTTTCCATATATTGGAGTCGATTTGGTCGGGAGTTTGAGGAAGGAAATTTGTTGGGGTTTGGAGGAGTTTTTCTCTAGAGAAATTGTACATCTTTACAACAATTCATTTCATGTAGATCATTGGGATACTGAGAGGGGCTACACACTGTTTTTGTGGCTTCAGTGACTGGTGGATTCAACTTTAGATTTTTCTAGGTTTTGTTGGATTGGGGGTTAGGAGGCTTCTCATAATTTTTTATAATTTTTGGAGCATTATTGAGGGGATATTTCAGAGTTTACCTCCAGCAACAACAACAGCAAAAATCCTTTTTTGGGTAGTGCATTTAGATAGATTGGGCCTTTTTTAGTTAGAGTTTTCTTAGATATTCACTTGGGTATTGCATGCTTGCATTAGCGAACCCAAGTTCTATCATTCTACTCTATCATAATTAGCTATAGATATTTTTTAATAAAACAACTCAAATTTGTTGCTTCTATTCTATGATTTACTGATCTATATATGCTTGTGTAAAAATTGTTCTTGTATGGTGTATTTTCTTTGTTATAGCTTAGTGCATTTTTTGGTATTCATTGTATTTTATAGTTTGGGATATTACAAATACCTAGACTAAGAATGAGAAATTGGCCTAACTAGCTTGTACAAGAGTAACATAACAAAGGAAAGAAAACCATCATCATATCACAATCACACTAAAGGGTTTTAATCCAAGCCTACAACCTGTATAGGATCTTTTGAATCCTCTAATTTTTTTCTTACTGCTGGAGGAATGCTAAGACGTTGCTCAATCTTCTCCATCCTCCAATCGAGATCCCTCAAGCACTCGTGAAGATGTTCCAAATAATGGTGAATGTCCATGCGGGATTGATGATGGTCCAATAGTTTTTTCCTTAATAGAAACTTTATTTTCTAGTAAAGATCCATTGTTTACATATACTATTTGAATTAACCCCTCAATGACTAGTGTTCAGGATCAAATCAACCCATTCATTCAAAACCTTTGTGTCTGATAGGGAGGGCCTATGAGAAGTGGCTTCACCCTCTCCCCAAGTGAAATCTTCCTATATATGTGCTAGAGTGATCTCCTGATATTGAGAGGAAAATTCCCGTATACGGTGGTCTATGTGTGTATGACGTTGGTGGGCCAACTCTTAATAGTAAGTGCCTGCCTAAATCAATCCCTATATCGTGACATGGATGACCAAGCAAATCGATCCCCTAAATCCAACCATGTCTCAAAATTTCCAAGTAGACGTTTTAAGGTTGGATATTTCCACATGTTGTAGGGGTTGAGGACTAAGTATTGACTTGTGCAAAGACCTCTTAGGATGAAATCCGTGATAAAAGAATGTAGGAAAAATATTAAAATAATGAGCCCCCACCACTAGAAACCTTTCCAAATGCAATCCATATACATACAAAGGTGCCACCAATTACACCAAGCTAGTGACAAAACATGGCCAAAATGAATACAAGAAGTATGAGTCAACACATGAGCAAATTAGTCACCAACATATATAGGGATGAAAACTACCAACCTCCAAAGAACCATCCACCACCAAAAAACTTAATAACTATCCTCTAATAAAACCACAAGGCCTTTAAAATACAACCAAAGGGAATGGACATAGTTAGGATACTAACTAGAAAAGAGATGTACAACTATTACAAAAACTAATTAGCATTAGCCATCTATATCTCACCTAGCTCCTAGCCACAAATCAATAGACATGCCACCAATAATTCCACGCATAGACTGTAACACCACCATAAAAAATAAATAGACCTAGATCCACTAGTTGAGAATATAAATCAGAACAACTACTAGAAAAGACACCCCAAGATTGATGCTAAATATCACCGAACAAGATAAGAACCAAACTATGGTTTGAACAGAAAGGAAAATAAATTATCAGTGGAAACCAAAGATAAAAGAGAAACACTTGAAAATACCTTCCTTACCCAAATTTTCCACTAGCCATCATGCAGGTTAACTAAATTAATAGGAGAAAACCAATACTTAAACACGACATAGTTTTACCTACTACTAGATGAGTCTTGAAAGCTTAGAAGTAAACAACAACTACTCCATGATAAGCACTTATCTTGTTGGTTGATCCACTGCGTGATGTGTTCCTTAATTAATACTTACCATTAGATAGTTTCTAAGGTCTAAAATGGGCCTCCTAAGTAATATTATAAAATAATAGTGGAAATAATAAAATAAGTTTAGGTTACCTCATCAAAGTTTGGAGGGAAAAAGGAAAAACTACTCTTTCAACTCATATTTTGAACTTATCTACCCACATATTTACTCAAATTTCGAGAGGGAGCACTCGTTGGATGCATAATTCAATTCCTCATCCAAGGAATACCTACGATGCATATCTTCAATGGACCCTGCTACATGAAAAATGAGAAATACATGAAAAAACGTGATTGTAATCAATTTTTCATGTATTTCTCATTTTTCGTGTAGCAGGGTCTGTCCAAAGTATGCAACAAGGGTACCAATTCGATGAGAAATTAAATTACACATCAAATGAGTGCTCTCACTCGAAATGTGAGTAAATATGTGGGGAGATAAGTTGAAAATACAAGTCGAAAAAGTAGTTTTTTATTTTTTAATTATTTTATCTTTTTACCTTTTTACTCAAAAAATGGTGAATCATGCCCCATGGTTAACATCATCATCTTGAATCTTATTATCTATTATAAAGTTTATTTTGGTTGTGTATTTTTTGCTTTGAGGACCCATTTGTTGGGGAACCCACCATCCACCCCCCAACCCCCCCCCCCCACCACGAAATTTTTATAAATATTAAGCTTTAATAACCCTTATAGGGTGATGTAGTGCTTTCTCTAACATTTGAGCATGATTAAAGGGTAGATATGCATTTATTTGAAGATCAATGGTTAACCTTAGCTCTCACGCTTTCAAATTATGTGTTGGATAGTTTCTATTAAATCGTGATGCCTTTAAAACTCTTGTATGTTCCCGACATGATCATCGTCAAAATCAATTCAATTAGCACTATGAATACTATCTCATATGAAGGTGTGCGTATAATAATAACTTCAATAATTCCCGACCCATGTACCTTATATCCAATGATTCTGAGACCTTATCACAATTGAAGTTGTTCACTCGTTAGCACATCCTCGTGGACCCAATATCACGATCATCATTGATCGGTATCAGATCAACGGTCATCGCATTAGGATTTGCACAATATTTAACTTGTTTATTTTGTGTGATGGGCGGGTCCCATCCACCATGGTTGGTGACCCAACCTATGGTAATTTCACACTTGTTCGCTTCATTAATGAGCATCTTAAAATTCCATTAAGCTTAAGCGCCACCATATTTTTCCCATTCTGTTCATTATTTTCGCTCTATGCATGATATTTTCTTGTGCTCAGCTATGATCCTGTTAAGGCTGCAAGACTACCGCACTTGTCTCGATTTCAAATACATTCACCTATAAGTTCTCATTTCTCTCTACCTTTTGATTATAGTTGTAATCATGCCCATTTGAACCACTATGGACGAGCTAGTAGGAAAAGAACCCCTCATGAATGAGCTGGCGAGATTTCAGGACACCAAGGTGTGCCTCACTGATATCCCCACCCTAAAGAGGACTCTCTCCTCATCAACATCTACATTAGATGATGACCATTTCTTGCTTAGGACCAAAGTCCTACATGTAGTTCTTCCGTCAGTCCATTTCGACCTTGACTC
The DNA here is from genome assembly GCA_000404065.3 of Pinus taeda. Lineage (NCBI taxonomy): Eukaryota > Viridiplantae > Streptophyta > Pinopsida > Pinales > Pinaceae > Pinus > Pinus taeda. Next base: position 84,484 of record APFE030211366.1, read on the forward strand.
CATATTATTGCTAGTCGAAAGCTTTGAACCAGAACAAACAATATAATTTAGGAATAACTACACTTTATTTTTAAAGATTGACCAGGGAATTATTGCAAAAATGTTTAACATTCCAACCTAGGGAATATACATATCATACATAGGGTTAGAAAACCAATTCATTACATGGGCTGAGGAAGATACACTTGAATTCCTTCGTAGTCTTTTCAAAAATCCTTGAGTTAAAGTTGTCTTTCCTATTCTGACCTCTTCGCTAAAAACCTTTTATCAGACCTTAACATCTCTCTTGTCAATTCTTGTTCATCTCACCGATGAATCTAAGATAGATGAATCATTATTTTTAGAAATTCCCCTTGTTACTCTTAAGCCAGACCAACAGACCATTAATTTTCCAAGATACTTCGCTTTGGACCTCATGGTGGATTTGTCTACCACCCTTCCTTTTCGCTCCTACTGACACTGTTTGTACCTTGTTCACTTGATTTTGTATAATTATCTTTCATAGTTCCTCACTTCTAGACTCTTCCTAAGCACTACATATGGTCAAAGACTTAGAGAAAATGATTGAAGATCTCGATGCTATCATTGATTTGGTTAACACTTTAGAGGATGAAGTTTTTACAGAGCTTGAACTTCTAGTTAAAGATGAATGTATTTTCTCATTATATATGTTGAAAGGGAGGTAGGTCACCATGCAGGACCATGCGACATGAACTCAATGGAGTAATCAAGGAAATAAACAATTTCAGAAAAGAGTGGAATTATTTAGGAAGATTTGGTGTGCCTTCATTCTAGAATGAAGAAGCCTGGGCAATCTCCTGGAAAATATTCTCTGATAAATTGAAGGCAATAGAATAGGATCTAGGTCGTTTGGCCATGCTAGGAGATGAATTAGTTTCCTCTACTACGGTTGTTAATGCCCTCTACAGGGATTTACTATCTTGGCTGACGTAAACAAGATTAAACAAAATATTCCTACCACTAAATATCAAATCAGATCTCAACTGGTGGTGGAAATTACCAAGTATAAGAATGTGCCCTGGATGTCTTCAGCTAATTGGGACAAACTAATCAAAGTGAAGATTCGTTTGAAGCACAATATGACAGTTCAACAAATCACCTCTTCATCTCAAGTAGCTAAGTTAGTCCCACAAATGCAATGAGTCACAGATCAACTAGAAGATTGGAATGAGATTCCCTCATTACAACTCAAGCACCAACTGGAAAGATGCATGAAGCACATGCGCTATCTTCCTTGGGGTTGACAAAAAGTCCAAGTCATCAAATCCATGAAGGGAGCACCATATTTAATCATTTTGTTATTATGTTTCATTTAGTTTACTTATCTTTTTTATTTCTATTGTCAAAAACAATTATCTAAAATACCACTATTTACAAACCCTATTTCCTGTTATGGGGGGGGGGGGGGTTGTTGGCAATTGTGGAAAGAACTTTGCATATATTGAAACTTCTTGTACATGATACACAACTTTCATTACTAATTTTGGAGACTATTCCTGGTGATTTTTGTTTGTTTGTTCTGTTTCTTTTGTAATTCTGAATTGCAATTGCAGTGAATTAAATTTGAGGCTTGATGTCATTTATACTTTAAAATCCTTTAGTGTTGCGTTCCTATATCGATATTATCAATACAATTACTAAATGAGCTATCCTAAATTATTTACGATTGAGAATTTATCTTTCATTAATATAATCCATGCCTTACAGTGATTGCAACTTTAGATGTTATGTTATTATGTTAACACATTCTTGCCTTTCTAATAATGTATGCTGTTCTCTAAAAGTTTCATTTTACTCTTGCATGAATGTCAGTCCCAATATATAATATTAACTATTATTCAACATAGAGTGGAATGGACATGTCTCTACTTGTTGCACATGTTTCATCTAACCAGAGTGCAATTTTGTATTTAAAGTCGATGTTTTCATTTTTCTTTTGTTTAATATTTCCATCTCCCTAATCCTCACTTTTTATTATTGTCGTATTTTTCTATTGTTGTCTTGCTTATTGGGAATCTGAATTCAAAATTGTATATCGTTAATGTTTGTCTACCTCCTCTGAATGACACTAATATCTACTATGAGTAAAATACTCACACCTAGTATTATATTATTTTCATATTGAAAATCTAACAATTATATTACAAGGTTACCCCCTGTGGTGCGTTGAGGACCACCAATTACACCTAGAGTGGGAGGACTATCTAGTCCTTAGTGAATATGTGCTCATTTGTTTATATTTGGGAACAATATGTGCACCAACACCATTTTTTACCTCAAAATTTATCTAATGATCCCAAATCCATTCAATTACATAACCCACCACTGCATATGTCTTTCCTTTCGATATTTATGTCTACTTGTGCACCACACCAACCTCTATATATTCCCAAGAATGCAACAACACTATAGAATTCTTACTAGTCATCTGCAATGTTGGATTTAAATTTTGATATCCTTAGCCACTTTTTCTTGGACCTTTTTATCCTCCATTTGAGCCTTAAATACTTATCCTTTTACCAATTCGATGAAGGAAATAGTGTAAGAGGATAAAGTTGAAGGTAAAAGTCTTTTGTGGAAATTATATTTCTTTTTAATTCATAGTTATTTATAAAATGCATTTATTTCATGTACTAATGCGTAAAATAGTCAATTACATGAATTTGTGTAATAACAGGAAGTTAACAAATGCATAATTCCTATAATCTATTCATGTTTTGTGGAGGTCCACAACAACTAATATGATTTAGACACATGGAAGATGATCAACATGTTCATCTAATGGAAGAATACCTATTCTACATTTTTGTAGCTGCTTGCAACCCATAATTCAAAGGCTAGTCAATGAGGCATATCTACTCAACATATCATGCATAAAATTTTGGAAAATTTCTTGAATCCTCTCTTTTAGTTGGAAATCGGTCCTTTGTTCCTAGAAGTCATCATCTGAGTCATGAAGGATCAAGAAAATTATGCAATATCATTATTATACCTCTGTAATTGTTTCATTTTGGCTTAAAACACTGAATTGACCCTATTTTGGGTACATCTGTTTAACATGGACACTTCTGTATCGAAGATGATGGATAAAGAAGATAATATTTGGAGAGAGACTTATGTTATAATTATTATCCATGAACAAATTAACAATTTTATATTAATATTTGTATTTATGTTAATATAATAAGTATTTCTATGACATGGTGCATTATCTTCTATACATTTTGAGTGTTTTATTGACAACATACACCAAGAGGCCAACCTGGTATGTGTTGCATATATTGTTCTATGTAGTTTTACTGGTTCTACTAGAATTTGAATGATTTATGTTTATTACATTTTTATATAGTTAAAAAATGTGCATACTTTGTTTTCCTATAAATACACAAATTTCTAGTAATAATTTATTGTAAGGTTGCTATAATGATGTTGTAATCACACAAAATTCCTATTATTCTTGCTTTGTTTTCTTATAATGATCCTGTAATCACAAAACATTCCTGTAATGCTTGTCGTGTTTTCCTGTAGTCATCTTACAATCACATAGAATTCTTGTAAATGCATGCTCTATTTTCCTATAGTAGTCTAGTTTGATAACATAACATAGCTAGTGAACAAGGTTTAATTAGATTGGTTTCTTTGATTAAGTATTTGCTATGTTTTAAAATTTAAATCATCATAATAAATTAGATTTATTATATATGAAAAAATTATTAGGGAGATACTTGAAGAAGGTTGCATGTTAGGTTAAAATGAATTGTCATTTTATTTGAGTGAATTTTCTTATAACTTAGAGCACTAATTCTACTTAGAATTCATTTCCATTACATTCTTAAATCGTTTTGGACCAGACAATTACTCTTCCCAAAGAGCATCTGGTGAGAAAGTGTGATGAATCTATTTGAATCTACAATCGTATTTCAACGAGGCTAGAAACTGAATTTAAAAGTATGAAAACCATTGTAAGTTGGAATCAACTATGAGAACCACCCGTATTTGGTTTATTATTGACTTCTACATAGGAAAGTAGTTAAGTAGCCAATGTACACATATTGTGTTTCACCTCATAGTTTACCTACTTGGGTTTAACAAAATAAATGTTACATCATTTGCTCCTCTTTATGACTTCACATTTTGGCATTTTTTCTAGGGAGGTGTAAATGAACTGGTGCCTAGGAATTTATTTTGTTTTGTTACAGAAAGACACAAAATTATTTAGCAATTCTATTTACTCTTCCTTATAGTATACCTTTTTTAATATAGGGGAGTAGGAATATAGGTTGGGAGGTAAGAACCTGGGCTACCACCATAGTGTTTCCTACACAGCTAGTTGCACTTAATATTGTATGTACAGCTTAAGAGATAGTAGGGGAAGATTTGTTAGAGCATCATTAGGTAGAGGTAGAATTCAAATAATTCTAGATACAGTACCCCCATCTACTAAATTGATTGCATGAGAAGAAACATATTCTGATAGTTCAATAGAAGCACATAAAGGATCAAGTACAACAAGTGATACATTAGGGATCCAATTGCAACTACATCATGATTCTCCTCCTACAAGGTGGAATACAATCTACATTGTATTTTGGAATGAAGGTATGGGATATGAAGAATGAGGATCTACTATAAGAGGAGGTGAAGGTAATGGACATAAAAATGGAAGAGATTGTGGAGGAGGCCAAGGAAGTGGAGGAAGAAATGGACTAGCACCATAATATGATGACAATGATAGGGAAACAACATTTTTCTTTCCTATTGTGGAGATGCTAGGGGAAAAAGTTTAGCTGAAGAACATTCCAACATATATACCACCAACATTCTATGGAAGGGTAACTAAACACCCTATATCCTTTCTATTTTAATTTAATATTTTAGGTCACAACTATGCTTATAATACTGATGCACATAAATTGCTTTTACTTCTTGGAGTTCCATTAAGTTGGTCTCTGGGATTAGGTGAAGTTACCATTGGATACTGGGAAAATATGAAAAAGGATTTTCTTAAGAAATATCAACCTTATTGTAGACCTAGATATTCCTAGGAAGATATATTTTAAATGATGCAACAAAAAGATGAAAGCATAGAAGATTACTATGAAAGATTCTTACATAATCTGCAAAATTCTAAACAACATGATGTACATACTGACATAATCCACACAATATTATTAAAATGAATTTTTGATGAATATATAGAGATACTCAATTTAACGGGTTTTAGTGATATTTCTCATCTAACTTTTGATAGAATTAGTGATTTGTGCAGGAAGTACTCATGACGGAATGCTAAAACTAGTGCAGGGATAAGAAATCCTCTTACCAAAGTTACTAAATCAGTTACTGGAGGTGTCAATAGAGAAGAATTAGGAAACTTGTTAGATGGTTTCGAAATCGATCTTTCAAAAACTCTTACTTCTCAAATAGATTATTTAAAAATGAGGAAAAATAAGGAAGAACAAGAATACTTTTTGTCTATTTTTTGCACTATTTGTCGAAGGAAAAATCCATTAAGAGAGTGCCCTTTAGGTAACATTCAATTTTGTTTTATTTGTGAAGAACAATGTAAAATTGAAGAATTTCTGACATTATCTGAGTTGAAAGCAACTTAACAATCAGGTTATAGAAATGCAAATTCACTTTACAACATTACACCCCAGAGACCTTAACAACCATGCAGAGCAGGTATGTATCAAGATCCGAGTCAGAAAAATATTGCTTATTATAATGTTCTGCAATATATGTGGAATGCTCCAATGCCATGGTATACATGGCCTCCACAACAAGTACAAAATGATCCCTATCAACAGGGTTGGAGATAATTTTTCTATGGAAATATACTTTCCCATCCTTATCCACCACAATGACCATTTCAAGCCCCATCCCAACAACAATCCTACCAACAACTGTTGCAACCATATCAACAACAACCATATTAGAAATACCCAGAAATGAAACAACCATATCCACCCATTCCTCAACAATCACGTGCTTATCAACAACCAGAACTAACTTAACCCCAATACTTATAATTTCCATCCAATCAGCCACCCCCATGACCTAGTCAACTTCCTTCTAATTCAGTTGCAAATCTGAATAACAAAATGGAAATACATGTTTATAATGTAAATTTTGAATAATTTCCCACATATCTCATAGCTCCAGTAAAATTATAGGTTTTCTTTGTACAATTACAAGAAAATCTAATAAAATTATAGGGAATATCTGTGAAATTACAAGAAAATCCAATAAAATTACAAGAATTTTATGTAAAATTAATAGACAATCCTATAGAGTTACAAGAGATTAACTTGTGATCTGGTAGATTTGTGAACCCAAAAACCATAGTTATAATTGAAGAACAAAATGAAGAAATTGCAGATAAAACAGAAAAATTGAAAACAACAATAAAACAAATTGGACCTTTACAAGATCAACCTCAAACTTCTAGGACAACTCCTTTTTCTGAGAGATTGGTTCATGAAAAACTAGAACTAGCAAAAACCATATCTAAATTTTAATATTATTGATGAATTGAACAATATTTCTATAAAAATTCCCTTAGAAAAAAAAAGATATACCTAATTTTATAGAAAAACAATAAGGGAATCATGCACTAAAAATAAATGGAAAGAGAAAACAAGTTTCATCAACAACACACATTATAGGTAGATCGGCCAGCCTAATGAATACTGAAATCATTGCTGCAAAATATGTTGACTCCAACATACCTATTGTAATAATAGCATTCAACAAATTTTCTATTCCTAATATACTTATTTACTTATGTGTCGCCATAAACATGATGAAAAAAGGAACCATGGAAAGCCTAGAAATTGACAACATTACAACAACTCCCATAATGTTAGAATTAGTTGATAGATAAAAAATTAAACCTAAGGGAATTGTAGAAAAAGGTATTGTTTCTATTGACTCTTGGGCATATCTAATAGATTTTATGATCCTTTAGTGAAAATCTACATTAGGAGGACATCCTTTAATTTTAAGAAGACCATGGTTGATAACTGCTAATGAAAACATTACTTTTTGTTTTGGAAATAAGACAATAACAAATGGTGATGAAATAAAAGACATTATTTTATACCCCATTGTTAAAACATAAGGTGAATTAGAGAAAGTTCACCAGTTTGATGAAAATGAAACAGATAATGAAATAATGCAACCTTTATTAACCATGATTATTTCATTTCTCATCCTAATTTTCTATAGTATTTTAGGGGGAAGCTATTTGGAACTTCAACTACAACTAGAAAATTTTGTAAAACCTAAAAAATACGTGCATATAAA